>MCJB01040052.1:78981-112046 GCA_002018475.1 Nicotiana obtusifolia | reverse complement strand
CCCCCCTCACCCCACCACCACCCCAAAAAAAAAAGAAACCACCTCCCAGCTAAATTATTAAAATTTACCATATTTATGGTCTAATAATACTTTACTAACATCTAAACAATCCATGTTTTCAGAGAATAAACAGCCAATTCCTTCAGTCTAAGATAAACTCAATTAACAAGCTGCTCTTTTTTCCTTTTCTATTTATAAAAGCATGAAGGAGAAGGGATCAAGAAGCAAACTAAATCAATACATGGCTAAACTAAATATAATTTAGGTAATTCAATATTGAAGTTAGAAAAACCATGCTTTGCTTCAAGTTAGAGGAGCCTTTCAGGAACCAGTGAACATGCAGAGTTCACTGGTTCAAGTGAACTCAATTAACAAGCTGCTCTTTTTTCCTTTTCTATTTTTAAAAGCATGAAGGAGAAGGGATCAAGAAGCAAACTAAATCAATACATGGCTAAACTAAAAATAATTTAGGTAATTCATTATTGAAGTTAAAGAAACCATGCTCTGCTTCAAGTTAGAGGAGCCTTTCAGGAACCAGTGAACATGCAGAGTCATTCGATTCAAGGACAAAGGCTGATCAAATTATTATGACCCCAAATACCCTAGCAAAAAGCAGCTCATTTCTTCGAAGTAAAGCACGAACATTGAAAATTCAGATGTCAGCAACAAGAAACCTTGAACTCTGACAAAAAAAGGAATGGATTCTTTTAAATTCAAAATGATACCAAAGCACTCAAAATTTTAAAAGATCCAGCACAATCACATCTAGATAAGGGCCAAAACAACCAACATCACCATCATTATTATTGTATTGTTCAAATGGCTGTCCTCATAAATACACATGACGTATTACGACCTGAAAACATGAAAACCCAATAATTGACAAATGACCAACTACTGACTAGTATAGCCAATGTCCACCTGATACATTTTTAATTTTTTTTTTTAATAAGGCCACCTATACATATTTTTAATTAAAGATATCTACTAGATACAATGGAGGATTAGAGCAGATATCCACAGGCAAATTAAAATAAACTGCTTCCATTCTAGCTTTAAATGTCTTCTTTAGTTTTACCTTTCTTATTTTCTTTTCACTAGATGTGCTTCTACTGCTCTTCAGAAACCACACAGACTTGAGCGTCGGAGTGGGCAGAGCAAGCTGGTGATCAAGTAACACATTGTTGGCAAATTAGAATATACTAATTGCAAATTTTCAGATTCAACTAAATCCTAATTTTATTGAAACACGCACAATCAACTATGCATCAATTCCAAACTAGTTGGAGTCCGTTATATGGATCCTCTATTCCATTTCTACTCTACTCAAGTTTGCTGAGACATGAACAACTGACAGAAATCTTCACTTTTACATTCATATTCCTTTCATGTTTTTCCTATGCCAAATTTCTTTACTGACAGCTATGGCCATGCAATCCTCCACACAAGCCCCTGGCTAGCAATCTAAGCTTACATTTCTGCAAATTATGCACAGCATTTGAATATCTATTGATGGACAAAACACAGATCATGGTAAGATCCAATGTTCAACATATAAAAGATATGTTCAAATACTACAATACATTGAGATCAAGTACTTTGAACAGAATTTTAGAAAGTCAAGTTCAGACAAAAATCAATTATGCCATCAGAAATCACGGTTCAAAACTATGAAGCTTCAAGAAAAAGGATCCGCAATGTAGCACCAAGATAGCATCACCACCTACATATATGGAAACCGGAGGTTTTTAGAAATAAACCTATTCAATAACTAAACCTCCAAAAAGTTTCAAAACTCTCAAAATTTAGTGTGCGATTGATTGATTCTTCCCATCAAGTAACGTCACGTAACCTTAGCTGCCTGTTTGGTTCAGAACTTTTTTGGGCAAAAGAAGCAACTAAGTAACTTAACAAACAAGAACATTGGTTAAAAAAAGGATTCATTTGGTACAATAAAAAAGTTCTCTAATAAGCTAACCCTAACTTAATTACCCTATCCTCTAAGAAGATCATTGTTCAACAGTGTATGCCTCTGGTGGAGAAGATGATAGCACGATAAGATGCTGATCCTCTAAATTCCTATCATACATTGGGAGGGCACAACTTATAAAGAGTGTACTGTTTGAGATGCAGACATACAGGGGCTTAGGTATTCCTCTTGCCAAAGAAAGTCATTCAGCTGATTACAAGTATTTACAGAACTTCTCTTTGGACTGGCCGTCATGAATCCTCAAAAAAGGCACTAGTAGCTTGGGAGAAACTCTAAATGTCAAGATCTGTAGGTGGCCTGAATATATTAGATTTTTATACTTGGAACAGAACTGTCATTGGCAGTAACTTGAAAGGACAGTATGGATCCATTGGATCCACAGTTTCTACATAAAATGGAGGGATTTGGCAATTCTAAGTACTCCTGAATAATTGCTGAATCATTAGGAAAATTCTAGATGCTAAAAGGTGGTCTCCAAATTTGGATCCTATAGCAGCATTACGGAGGTACTGTGACAAAGGAACCTTCTGTATAAAAAAGCCTATTTATCTTTCCTTCCATAGTATCAGAAGGTTTATTGGAAAAGTCCTATTCTGTGGCCAAGTTAGGTGCCAAGACACCAATCTATACTTAGGCTAGCTATTCAAGGTAGGCTGGCTACAGTTGATAGGTTGAAGAAGTGGGGAATTCATACACCTGGTGACTGTGTACTATGTAAAACAGGGATGGAGGGAACTCCATCACTTCTCCTCTTTGCTTGTGCTTATTCAAGACATATCTGGGCATGCCTATTACTACGGCTGGGTGAAAGAAGACAGATTGGTAACTGGAGGATGAAATCAAGGTCTTTGAAATAGGTAGTGGATCGATTTGGAGAGCTAGTTTGAGAATTGAGAGTCTACATGAAGTAATGAACTAGCAGTTGTAAATAGCTATACTTGGTTGAAGAAAAAATTTAATTTTCGACCCAAAGAGAAACTCAATTACCCGCGTGGATAAGCTGATTTATACTCAACGAATATTCTTAATTAGTCGATTCAAAATTCCCAGATTTGGGGATAGTTAGAAATTTAAAGCCGCGTTGAAACACTTATGGGGATTTGGTACATGCCATGAAGTTCACACATCCATCCAAGTGCTGAAAACCCACTATATAATGATAAATACTCGTCTTTATCGCCTTCCAGTATTCAGATACTAATACTCCAAACCAGATTAGTCACGTTCGGAACTTTATTAGTTTTTTATATGAAAAGGAGCAAAAAAGAATTGCATATTAACCTACGAAATTCACAAAATTAATCAATCAACCACACCTCAATCCAAAATCAGTTAAGATTCAGCCCACTTCATTCCAAGACCAAATAATTTGTCTTTTAAAATAAAATAAAAAAAAATTGTAATTTCTATATCTCACACTTACCGTACACGAACTAGATTAATCCCAACTTTTAAAAAATCATATAAGATGTATAACAATTGGTTTAACGCTTTCACTGCAAATTGGGATCAAATCACTGCAACCCAAATAAAAAAAATTGCATCTTTCCAGTAATAATAACTGGGAATTGGATTAGGGTTTTGTGCCATGAAAGACGAACAGGAGAAGCGCAAAACAAAGAGGAAAACTTAAAATAAATTTCACCAGATAAACAGATCGGAAGGAGCTCGCGGTAGAAAGGAGATGAGGCGGACCGAGATTGCAGCTGAGTCTCAGTGAGAGCAGCGTCAAGTTACTGTTGGCGTAGTTCGGCAATCTGTAAGGTTCTAAACTTTTCTTACAAGAAATTGGGTGTATTACCTCACTGATAAATGAGATCTTTTTGTTCCTATATCTTATTATCGAAAATGTTCAGTTTTGGTATTTAGCCGACCTAACACGTTTTAGCTATAAAAAATATATATTTATTTAAATTAGATTTTTTTCTGCGAAATTTTGGGTTCGCTTATATTTTAGAGATTTTATTGAGCAATCATCACATCATAATCAAAGTAATATATGTGTAGAATCTTTCTATTACACAGATTTTATCTGATTATCATCGCACCGTAATCAAGGAAATATATCTTTAGTATCCTTCTATTCGCTGGTTTTCTGTGGTTTCCTTTGGTTTTTCATAAACGAAGGTTTTGAAGAAAATAACTGCAAACAATTAGCTACAATTGAATTGAATTTCGCGACATAATGTCAAAATTAGCGATTATGCTTCGGTTCATGGTCGGTAGGATAGCGTTTGGAGATACAAAGATTTTGATGTGGACGGAATTGCAGTTAATGAAGATCCAAATTATAGTCAATTGAACTCCGCAATTATAGAGCATTTAATGATCCATACCTCCGCAAAAATCATCGCAATCAAATACACTATCAACGAACGTTGTCCTCCAATGAAAATTCGGAACGATTTGAGAGTTCGAGTGTATATGGGGACGAAAAAAGGAAAATAAAAACTTAGGAATGTATCCGCTGTAGTGATTTCAATTTGGAATGCAATATGTTGAATGCGAGCACAATTGCATGTTTGCTCTGTTGTTCCAGTGCTGATGTTTTTTCAATTTCAAGTGTTCTACAATTTTACTATAAATTATCTACAATAATACCTTAAGTAGTTCAACTGTTATGTCTCTAAAAGTATTCTGTCAAATACTGAACACATGAATATACTTCTAATTGAGTGCAGGTTCTTCTGATTATATACTAACATGGTACAATTGTCAATCAATTATAACACAATTGGAGAAGTATCATGAACAATGAAGTTGATTGATACGCAAACATCTCCGAGAATTGTGGAATATGAAAGTGTGATCATAACAGAACATACGCCAAATGTAATTGAAGTAGGCCAAGTTTACCAAGACAAGCAAATAATTGTCAGTGCAATGAAGCACTATTTTGTCATGAATAAGTTTCAATTTAGGGTGAAAAGGTATAGTACAAGAAGGTAGGAATATTTTATTTGTCAAATTCATATTGTGTATAAGTTATAGTTTTTTTAAATATAAATTGTAACAAGCTATTGTGCATAAACAACCTCATATTCTGTAGCTACAATTTGCATCGCATTTTTTTAATTGTTCTTATTCTGTAGCTACTGCCTCATATGTGTTCGGGACAATTGTATGCAGCACTTCAAGTCCACCAGCATAAATGGAACAGCATTGCTCAAGGTTCGAAAATTCAACAGCTTGCACACATGCCCTTTGATGCACAACACATATATACAATGCAAACATACTGCCATGGTAGTTGGCAGCATGGTGATGCCAAAATATGTGGATCCTAAGACAATATACACACTAAAAGACATACAAACTGACATGTCGTCGGATCATGGTGTGAACTTAACATACATGCAAGCTTGGAGAGCAAAGGAAAAGGCTTTGGAATTTTTGAGAGGCCATCCTGCTGATTCCTACAGTCGCTTGCCGAGTTATTTGTATATTCTGGAGAAGACTTATCCGAGATCGGTAGTGAAATTACAGAAGACTGAAGATGACTGTTTTTTGTATGCATTTGTTGCACTTAGTACGTCCATCAACGGTTGGGAGCATTGTAGGCCAGTTGTAGTGGTCGATGGCACCTTCTTGAAGTCGGCATATAGGGGAATCATGCTAACAGCTAGCACAACGGATGCAACATGTAATGTAGATTAATTGTAAAAAAATTATTATAAATTTATTTTTGAGACTGTAATTTTTATATTTTCAAGTTTTATTACTGAAAATGAATTTCTTTTTGCTACCTATGTGATAGGTAGCATATTACCACTAGCATACACCGTTGTTGATTCAGAAAATGACGCATCACAAAGGTGATTTTTTGAGCAATTCAAACATGTATGGTGAAAACCAAATATGTGTGTTGTTTCGGACCAAAATGACAGCATATTGAAGGTAACATCTACTGTTTATATCGGCATGCCACATTATGCTTGCATGTGACATATTTGGACAAATAAAGGTCAAAGTTCAAGAAAGGTCATCTAAAGTTAAGAGAATTGTACTTTTCCACGGCATGATCATACACGCTCGATGAATTTATGAAAGAATGTCAAAGATTGAAGAGATCGACACACATGTTAAAGCATACCTATACGATATTGGCTATCATAGATGGACTCGGGTACATGCTACGGTGAATAGAACATGCACGATGACATCAAACATTGCAGAGTCCTTAAATGCGTTAACCAAAGATGCAAGAGAGCTGCCCGTAGTAGAACTATTAGAGTACATGAGGACTCTTCTTGAACGTTGGACTAATGAAAAGTTATTAAATGCAAAGGGTACGTTCACATACCTTGGGAAAAAAATACAACAAAGAGTTGGAGGACAACAAGATATTATCACAGAAGATGAGAGTTAGTTATGGCCAATGACATTAGATCATTGATTTTATCAAACTAAAAATATACTGATAATTGTAGAAATGTTGTTGTATAATTGTAGCTATTTTATTTTGATTTGCTGATAACTTGTTGTGTGTTTGTAATGAAATTGTAGGTGAAGGCTTCAACAGACTACATCCATACTGTGATAGATGGTGTGAAGTGCTTCATTGTTTGCCTTTAAAATAAGAGATGTAGTTGTGGACAATTCCAGCTTGATGAACTTCCTTGTCCACATGCTTTGGCGGCTTTGAGGCATAGGAACGAGTCTTATGAAAACTATTGTTCTCCTTATTACACGAGGAAGAGCCCTCTGTAGACTTATGAAATACCAATAGACCTGGTTCCTGACGAAAGAAAATGGAATGTGCCACAACATATAACTAAAGAAGTTGTAATGCCACCTACTGGGAAAAGGCAGCGAGGGAGACCTAAAAAACAAAGATACAAACCACATAATGAAGTAAATGCAAAGAAGTACAAGGTTTCATGTGGCAACTGCAGATAGAAGGGAATAACAAAAGATCTTGTAGGAATACTTCCAAAAGAAAATAAAAATTGATATAGTTTTTATTTTTTTTACTGAGTACTGTTGATGATAATCTGTGCTTTAAGACATATTAAGTTGTATTTGTTCTGTTCTGGAGAATTATAGTTGTGGTGTGATTGTGTTGCTAATTTGAATAAAGATTGTCTCCTATAATGAATATTTGCTAAACAGATTTCAACTCTTAATGCAATTGGTTTGTAGTTGTTTTTGTTCAAATATTGAATTTATTTATTACTTTTCAGCATTTCCTAACAACACTGCTAAAATTAAATAGATTATGTATTTCTGTGCAGTAGTTGTAGACATGGTTGTAGTTATGTTGTAAAGAAATTATATAGTACCAATATCGAGATCAACTACTAATAACTTTCAACCAAGAAAAAAGTCACAAATATTTTCTATTCTAAGTAGTAGAATTCTGGATAAAAGAACAAAACAAAAGGTAAAACAACTGTAGCACAATTCTGCTACAAATAAATTGTAGCTGACTTGTTCTTAATAAATAATTTTCCTACAACTTTACTACAATCTAGTTATAACTAAACACTTTAACTACAATTTTTCTAATGAAAAGGGCAACTAATTCTTTTTTTTTCGGATTCGTAGTCTCTCCTTCACAGCTGGTTCACCTTTTCTTCTTACTAATCTGCCAGTCACCTCACTTTCACTAATTGCACCAAGCATTTGCTTGTTTCTTGCATAATCTCAAAGGAGCACTCCATAGCGTCTACGGTGTTGATCAATATCAGAAAGGTCTTCCTTTGAAATTGATAGCTCTCCAATGCTGACATACTCTGTAAATGCCGCCACATATACACCACAGTCATTGCAAAAAATAATAGGAAAAAAGATTTAGCATTCAATGTAAAATACAATTGGTTAAATAGAAGGAAAGTAGCACATACATTGATCCCTCTTTTTGCTGGGGTATCTCATCTACCAACCACTGAATGTCAAGAGGGTCAGTAACACCTTTTTTAATGAATGCCCTTGTGTTCTTGTAGTTAATGTTTGGACGCTTGCTATAGAAGCCGGTGCATGACAAGTAGAGGGGGATCATAATAGCAAACTTGTCGATAACAGATTCAGCAAGTTTGTGATTTCGTGAAGAGACCACAAAATCATAAACATATAGAACCCTATTAGTAATGTCAAACATAGCCAACAACCAATGAAATTTCTCCACAATGTTTATGGGCATAATCAAAAAATCAACTTTGTCCCATGCAACATTTACAAGTAATCAGTACCCCAATATGTATTGTAATATAATATCCTGGGGTTTGACAACAGCAAGCTTCCTATCGGCAGGAGCATTAATGTATCTCTCATAAATTTGTTCAATTCTAGTCTTGAAGACAGTCAGTAGTTGTAAATCGTGTTTTGTTTTCAGGACCATACTTTTCTCTCTTCCTCAAATAGTATAAAATAACATCAATGTGCTGCAAAAAAATAAATAAAATACTACATCTAATCATTAAATTCTGTCAGGGTATGTGTGTACCGTGTCGTTGAGGATTTACCCACGATGTGCCAAGGTATAAAACCAGTCCTTTTTATTAACTTTATCCACTTCAAGATCAAACCACGGGTTGAGCTAGTTATCTTTTAAAGTATACGGCGCATTCTTCCTATTTAAAGACATAACAAGTACAATTATTATGTGGTTTCAATTGGAAATCCATAAAATTGTATGCACTCGATAAAATGAAAAAAATGTATAATCTAACCTCTTTGAAACCATGTCGGTACCTAAATATAACCACTTATTGAATTCATCCAACAAGGCAGGATCAACATCATCGCCAATAACCCTAGTAAATGGATGTTTGATGTTGAAAATTGGAGGAGGTCCAACAGAAGTGCTTCCCCCGAACTGAAATAAAGGAGAAAGGGGGATCTGACATGCTTTTCAGGAACCCTTGTTTTTCCTTGATGCACAGGGGTTGTTTCATCTTCATTAACCTCGCTGAACTTAACAATCTGTGAGAAGTTCTCTGGCAGCTCAAAATCATCAAGTGGTACTGCCCTTTTTCCAGACCTGGAGTCATTGTCCGAATCACCTACATTAAAGTAGTTGACTGGTTCACCTACAAAACTAAAAACAAAAGAACAACATTGTATGTTGGTTGAATTAGTTCTTTTCGGAAAATTGAAACTTATATAAAAGCTATTTTTTTTCCTACAATTATATTGTAATATATAATAATACCACTGAAATCTTCATTGCAATCGTCTCCTTGTTGGATAACATTTGCTTCTTGAATTAGAGATTGCAAATACATAGTCTCCTTCTCCTCATTTAAATGCTCTCCTTGTATGCCAACTTTTGCATCCTGTTTTGGAGAGTCCACATACATAGTTTCCTTCTCTGTTACAATAAATGTGTACAACTTAATAAAATTGTAGATCATTTATAGTAAACAGAAACAATACTGTAGATAAATTATAGTTTAATTGTAGTTAATTTGTTGAAATGTTGTCTTGTAGCTGAGATGTAATATGCAGATAAAATATACTAAATCATACCTGCAGTTTCTTCCTCCAATCCCCTTGAAATTGGGAAGATAAGTCAACACCTACAAGGCATGATATAGGAACATCCTCCTTATTTTGAATGTCAGGCATATATCCTGTATCTAAAACAACAATTGAAAATGGAGTGTAGATTGTTTATTGGTAATTTAAGATATACGTAGATATAATGTAAATATAATGTAGATTATTTGTCACAAAGTTGTGTTAAAATTGTTAAAATACTTGTTTTACTGCTGCTGCCCAACACTGGTTTAGCACTGCTGCCACGGTATTGTTGTTTGTTCTTTTCTTTGTAATGCTCATCATTTTTCGCAGAACTGCCAGTAAACTACAAGCAGAATTTGTTAGGCTATATACTTTATGAATGCTAATATAAATATAAACATGGTAAAAATTATTGTCCAAAATGAATATATTTTGAATGAAACCTTAGCATCAAGTGTGTTTGGTTGCAACACCCCACAGAATGAGATACTTCCCACTTTAACTTTCCACAA
Source organism: Nicotiana obtusifolia (assembly GCA_002018475.1). Taxonomy (NCBI): domain Eukaryota; kingdom Viridiplantae; phylum Streptophyta; class Magnoliopsida; order Solanales; family Solanaceae; genus Nicotiana; species Nicotiana obtusifolia. The sequence continues at coordinate 102,080 of MCJB01040052.1, read as the reverse complement.
AACGTTAGGTTCAATCTTCTTTTTCAAGTGAATAAATTCTTTCCAAGTAACTGTACCAGAATCCAAAGTATCTTCAATTCTAAGTCTCCACCATCTTTTGGCAATAAAAGTCTTACACAAATCATCCATCTTCTTAAATCCAACTCTTCTTGTAATGATTCAACCGGCCGTTTTACTTTTTAGATTCCCGTTCCCTATTTAAGATTTTTGGTATGTGCTTTTACTATTTTATGACTTGCAGGAATGATTGGTTTGGTTTTGGAAGGGTTCGGGTTGAATTCGGAACACTTAGTACCCGTTTGGCCATATAAAAAGATTCCTTTTTTTTTGAAATTTTTTTACTTTTTTTTAATCAGTTTCTGCCATGAAATTTTTTATTTTCCCTTGAAGATGAATTTCAGATTTTTTCAAAAAATTTAAAAAACTCCAAAAAATTATTTTTCAAAATTTTAACTTTAGTTCAATCACAAAAATTCAATATCATTTTCACTTGATTTGTTTCACCTTTTCCTGAAATTTTACAATTCTGATGCCCAAACGCCCACTTAGTTCCTTAAAAGTACCTTGAGGTGGCCAAGTTTGACTTGAGTCAATATTTAGACTAAATGACCTGGGAACCGAGATTTGATGGTTCCAATAGGTTGGAATGATAATTTTGGACTTTGACGTGTGTTCGGATCGAGTTTTGGATAAACCGAGAGCATTTTAGTGCCTATTGTTAAAAGTGGGCGCCTTGAAGGTTTTAGAGTTTCCTAAATTTGATTTGAAGTAGGCATTGGTGTTATGTATGCCCCTTTGGGATTCCAAACCTGAGAATAGGTTCGTATGGTGATTTGTGACTGGTGCATAAAATTTGACGTCATTCCGAGTTGTCTAAGTATGATTCTTCGAATTCGGAGCTAGTTGAAGAAGATTGAAGTTCATAAGTTGATTAGTTTAGTTTTAAGGTGCGATTCTTGGTTTTGATACTGTTTTATATGTTCCGAGACTTTGAGTAGGTCTGTATTATATATATGGACTTGTTGGTGCATTTGGATAGAGTCCCGGGTGACTCAAGTGTGTTTCAAACCACCCGAAGTTAAGTAAAAAATTGCAGGGTTAATGTTACTCGTAAGAATCTGTCGAGTTCTTATTCGCTTATTCAAGTTAACTTAATGCAATATGTCTATGGAATTGAGACTAACAAGAATGCATTTACACTTCCTATATTTCAACCAAGCAAGACAGTTAGGTATAATCCTAATTGCGAATCCGTTCTCTGATGCCCGGGTTCAAGAGCTTGCTCTATTTAATTATATATGCAATCTAGAATTCCCATTTTCGAGTTTAACTTTAGATTCGTAAATAGTATTTCACTATTACCTACGTAGCAAAATAATTAAGAACAGGATTAAATAAACAACCCAATATGATAAAATCAAACTCGTCAATTCAAACTTCAAACGTCAACATTCATGTAGCACCCATGACCCCAAAACTAACAAGTTTAGCCATGCACGCTCATATAAAAGAAGGAAAAAGTAAGAACTCAAGACGAATTTCGTGGTTTCCAAACTTTGTGATGGCTTTTTCTCCTCTTCCCCGTGTGTTAGATGACCTAAAAGAGGCGTTTTTGACTTATATATTGCGTACAAAGGTCGTGGGGTTAAGTATTCTTTTTCCTATTCCAACTCAGCTTCAGGGATTAATGTTGGGGTGGATGCTTTGCGCCCGTCTCAGCTTCAACTTCTCAGCATCGCATGCTGGGGTGGATGCCTCGCATCCACCCTCTGTTCCTTCATCTCAGCTGTGCCCAAGTGCGGATGCTAAGGTGGATGGCTTCTCTCGACTTCATTTCCAAGGATGCACCAAATACATTTTTTTCTAAGTTGGATGTGACGCATTCACCCTCTTCTCCTATAGCTAGAGCACCTTTTCTTCATATTTTTACACTTCAAACATCCTAAATCATTACACACAACTCAATTAGTCATAAAACCAATAATTAGCACATATTGGGCATTTTAAATAACAAATAATACCAAAAAGCGGTTAAAACATGAGTAAAGTAACGTTATAACATATAGAAATGTGGCCAACACCACCACCCCACACTTAAACCTTTGTTCGTCTTCGAGCAAAGTAGAATCAACCTACAATAGATCGAACAAAATTAAACTTATCGCTATCAAGCCACACATTTCAATTAAGCTTAAGCACCCATGACTTTGATTGATACCAACTATTAGCCCTTTGCATATGCATTCCTGTATTTTTTTCCCCATGTTATAAAAATGCCAAGCACATTAATGAACAGTTCAAGATAATCAAATAGCTACTTCGGGACATCTCAACCTGAGAAACTGAATCCCTCGCATAACTACCTCTAGGCCAACTTACTTACTCTAACCGAAGAGCTTAATAAAGTCACATATCCATCATAAAACATGTACCCTCGCTACAAAACAGCGAGAGATAGTCCACACACTCAAATAAAATTTGAACGCAATTTAAGGACTTCAAACAATAGAAGAAATCACTCACTCTCTCAAAGAATTTAGCATGTGTACAAAAGGTACCATAGGAGGCCTGCTCAGTCTAAAATCAATTAGGACTGGTTGTATGGGCTAAGGGACGAGCATGATATATTTAGAAATAGTGGTTCATCCTCCTAAGCACTTTAACACATCACATAATAAGCTTTAAGCGGAATTCTTCAATCCACCTCAATTTCACAAACAAGATCACTCCCCAAAATTATTCCCTCTTTCTTTCTCTAAGCACTACTTCAATTTATACCCCACTAGCAAGAACAAGACAACAATTTATTCATCTCTATTTTCTTTCTCTTTTTTTTTTCAGATTTTTCTTTCTCTTTTTTCAAACAAGTGCACCTTTCTCCCTAGTTCCACTCGAAAGCCACCCAAATCCCCTCCTTACTTCTTTTAGAGCTTATTTCACAACTAAAGTGCCTTAAGAGGTACAAGGATAAAATTTTTTAATTAAGAACAAAAGGGTATAGACTTGTAACGTGGGTGCCAAATAAAAGGTCTATAGGCTTAAAATGGCTAACAAGGGATGATTTTATTTTGTGGTAGCATTATTCAAAAAGGATCAAAGAAGGCCTAAAATCATATTTCAAACCGAGCAAAACCTAGGATTTCGCTTCAACTCACATGCAGGGAAGGTTCTAGACACAAATGTACTACATGGAATTATACAAAAATCTTACCATACAATGGCACATGATTCAATTAGGATCGCTACATTCCAACTCTCAATCAAAGCAAGTACAGAGTTAAGCCACAAATTCAATGCACAAGGCACAGTAGTTAGCACATGAGTCAAGAAATTGAGCCTAAGCGTCACAAAAAACTATTCTACTTTTCAATGCAAGAATAATTCTCAAAAACTCATGGAGAAAGTTATAATCCACAAGCCCAGATCTAACTCTGTTGGTATCAAACAAGTCATTAGATGTGCTGAATTCAGTCTGAGTTTCTATATCCTACACTACTCTAAAAATAAAAGATAATATCCGGTTCAAAAGTTCATCCCCTGAAAAAGAACCAATAGCCAAAGAAAACCAAGGGTATATAGCCTAATAGCTTAAACTTAAACTAACTACTCAAAGAAATAAAATGTTTTTGTGCTTTTCTTTATTTTTCTGTCAATTTCCTAATACTAACACTAATTCCAAGAATCAAATGAAAATACTTTTGTATTTTTCCAAGGACCTTAATCCCTCGAGAGAACTGTCTAGGTAGTTCATTGTCGAGAAAAGTCCTCTATTTTCTGATTTTTTTTTTAAATCTGTATTTACCAACTACTATAAGACTACTTATTAAAACTAGAAACAACAAGAGACTAAGAGTTACTACTTATAGACAAATTTACTAACTATTACAGACCATTATTTCAGTGAATATTACATCCCTAAAAGTATCAAAAGCAACAACGATTGTAATAGTTAAGTACATACATCCATACAAGAAAATGAATAACCCCACCCCACACTTAGAACCGTGTGTTGCCCCCAATGCACACAGATAAAGTAGAGTAGGGTGAGAAGAAACTCCCTCAAGTCGATGTAGAGGGCTCCTCCGTGGTCTATGGAGGAGCATCAGCAGCAGTGGAAAGCTGGACTAAAGTAACGACAACAACTGAGTCAGTACTCGAAGCATCCACAGCATCTATCATGGCCCCCTCTGGCATAGCTATAGCATCCTCAGAATAGGGGGCTCAGTCACAGTCCTATCCTCACCAGGTGGAGCTGATTCAGTAGCAGGCAGCACGGCGGTCTCATTGGGCATGGTGGATGCATACCCCAGGACTATAGGAGGAGCAGAGGTGGATGGTTCAGCAGTGAATGGTGCAAGCAACTGTGAAATATCTATATATGTACGTTGGACCAAAACACGAAGGAGTAGTGATACCTCCCTCATCATCATGGAAAACACAGGCTGGACTCCGCTTAGGTCTGCACGAGTCTGAATTAGCTCATCTCTTGTGGCACTCAACTCTGCACGAGTCGCGATCAACTCAGCCCTATTCTCTTGCATATCAGCCGTCATCTCAAACACTTGTTGAATAGTGAACTTAGAAGCCTTTCCCTTGTTCGACTCTAGTACATGAGTAACATCATATGGTCCTGGAGCTTTAGCCTCAATGTCATCGTTCTCCTTGTCCCATAGCACTCCCATCTTCGTCAAGTAAGCCGATAAGGTATTTTCATAAAACAGCCTCCACTTGAAGTTCATCCAGGTGCATTGCATCTGGTCGTGCATGATGGCTCCCAAGTTGAGTGGGATCCCCTCCAATAAAGCATAAAACACTAGTGCTTGGTATTGAGGGACATGAGTATTGTGTTGGCACGACATCAGGCAATTGCATATAAAATTCAGCACCGCGTGTGCTAATGTGCTCATGAAGGTCAGAGAATGGTACTCTACACTTCCATGCTTCTAATTTGCATCTTTCTTTATAGGGCACAAGTCGAACTGAATATATGAGTAATCAGGCTCTTTGCATAGAGAGTCATACCTCTCCGTTGGTGTGTGTGGCATCCCTAAGAACTTGTTCAGAGCTTCAGCTGAGACATTGATATCCACCCCTCGTACTCTCACAATACTACCCCGTGAATGATGCCAATTAGCGTAAAACTCTCTGACAATAGTAAGGTTGGCCTTGCCGTGGACCTTCAAGATAGATCCCCATTATTGCACCTCTCGAATTGATTTCAAAAGATCTGGATAATTTTTCTTCAGTGTTCCAATGTTGTTTGGCTTTTTTAGAATATATTTCTTTGAATCCAAGATTTTCTCATAAGCCTGGAATGCTTTTTCACTAACAAACTTCTTCTCCCAAGCAGCTCAGTCAATTGGTTCACCCTCATATTCATCGCTCATGTTGACATTTGTGAGCTCATAGTCCGAATCAGACTCAGACTCAGATTTTGAGATGGCCTTCTACTTCCCTTTATCGTTCGGATGAACCTACTTGGTGGATTTGGTCTAGTGCAGCACAGGTTCTCTGAACTCTATCCTCTTACTTGGCAGTCTTACTGATGTTGTTGTGGTACCCCTTTTTACAGTCCTTCTCACTAATGGTTCCTCTTCTTCTTGCTCTGATTCATCAATTAATTGACCTAGTCGACGGTGCCTTTGCTTTCCCAATCCGCTTTTTTTTGTTCTGTGGGTTTGGAGCACCTGTTGCTTTTCCTGTAGACTTTTTGGGCAGCTGCTTGTCATTATCTCTTTCTTGTTGCTTGAATGTTTTGCTCGTTGCCGACATTATGAACCTATGTACCTACAAAACAAAGAAGTTAATAATTAGTTTGCAGAACAGTGAAGTTTCAGATATAAAGCAGCTGTGTAAAGGTGTGTACTTCCAATCATCCACACACTTATGCCATTCAGTACTTCAATCAAACATATAGCCCATGGCTTTCAGCAGGAATTAGTTATCTGGTAGCAGACAATTGAGCAATGCACTTATAGACATGATTATGCACAATGAAGGATAGATTCAAGTGTTGCTCAAAACATTCAATTACCTACAATAGCTCACTTTGGATTCACTTAGCTATATCATCATAAACTTCACGCAACCCCACACTTATTCTTAAGATATACCAATACGCATAGAGAACACATAATGCAACTGCCGGAATAATGTACATCACAATACAAGCAGTTAAGCAACTTAATAGCATTTAATTCAGCCAGGCTGTTGGTCACTCGGAAGCCGAACGACCATTAGATGCCTCAAAATGAGAGTTGAAAGAGTGGGAGCTCTCATAACTCCAACACTCTGAAATTTTGTACATAATCACTCAATCCACCCCACACGTAGTCATGAGCATATACTAGTTTCGCTCGGTTACTCAGACTTTGTCGGCGCTTAATTTAACAATCAAACACTTCATCAAACATGTAGAGTGCATTAGTTTTGCCTAGTGTCTTCTTACAATTGGGCAATTCAAATACCCTCCCAAAATTAATGAGATGAAGGAAATTTTAGTTTATCATCTCCTATACATCAACAACTAACAGTGGAAACAAGCAAGAACCTCGAAATGTTTCAAAGTCCTCTTTTAAGTTCATGTGTAGAATTCAAATTGGTGAAACCTAATCCAGGGGAATTAGGGGTGGGATTCTACCGCCTTACAAAGAGAAGAGGGAGAATAGAGAGAAAAGACAAGGAAAGAGAAGCACATACCTATTTCGTTTGAGGTGAGGCAGTGGTGTTGCGAAGGAGGGGAGTTGCGGTGAGGAGGTTCTTCTCAGAGAGAAGAGTAGGGGAGGGATTTGAGGTGTTTTAAGTGCTTTAAGTAACACTTACCTGGGCACGCAGAGGAGACGCGACACGTTCTAGTTGGATTTCCCAACTTTTCACGGATGTGGCCACAGATGCGATGGGTGCACTTCACTGCTTTGAGCAGTTGGCTCCAAAATTTTTCGTCACTGACGGGGATGCGACGCATCCACCCTGTTTTCCCATACCTGGAGCTTTTTTTTTTTTTTTTGATAAATACATACAAGAATTAACTCCTATGAAATAAAAAATTAAGGAACTCCTAAAAATAATCAAAAATACAAAACGAATGGGAAAAAATTAGTAAGCTATGAAAAATAAGAGAGAATGCTTGTGTTGCCTCCCAAGAAGCGTCTGATTTAACGTCACGGCATGACGCAACACGTTTTTCAAGCATCGACCAAGTCCATTGAGGTCTTTTGACGTGCAATGTCACCACCCCAATAATGTTTTACTCTCTGCCCATTTACCAAGAATGTAGCACTTGAACTCGTATCACGCAATTCCACCGCTCCATGAGGCTTCACACTAACCACTTCAAAAGGACCCATACATCGAGATTTAAGCTTTCCGGGGAAAAGCTTCAACCTCGAATTAAACAAGAGAACTTCTTGACCTGGCTCAAACTCGCGACGTTGGATGAGCTTATCATGCCACCTCTTGGTCTTTTCTTTATACAATGTGGCATTTTCTTACGCATGCAACCGAAACTCATCAGGCTCGTTGAGTTGTAACAACCTCTTCTCGCCAGCTAAGTCAATATCCATATTTAGCTTTTTAATTGCCCAATAGGCTTTGTGTTCAAGCTTGACGAGCAAGTGGCACACCTTCCCATAAACCAACTTCTACAGAGATGTTCTAATAGGGGTCTTTGTATGCAGTTCGATACACCCATAATACGTCGTCAAGCTTTCCAGTCCAGTCCTTCCTATTTCCACTTACTGTTTTCTCTAGAATTTGCTTCACCTCTTTGTTTGACATTTCCACTTGACCACTCGTTTGGGGATGATAGGCGGTGGCAACCTTGTGCTTAACTCCATATTTTTCTAGAATGTTGTTCAACAACGTGTTACAGAAGTGAGTTCCTCTATCACATATCAGCACCCTTGAGTCCCAAAGCATGTGAAGATGTTCTTTTTACAAAGTTTACCTATACCTTTGGGTCATTAGTAGGATGCATCTAGAATATGCATCATCTCCTCAACCTCGTCATCAATCTCCAAGCTATCGAACAACATGAGTGTTTGCTCTAGAGAATCGTCTAGATATGCACTCTGATCTATCAATTTCTTATCCACCTCCACAACAGATATCATAGAGAGCTCCTCATAATGGAGGGAAAGTTGAATCGCCTTGTAGACATTGAAAATTGCTTCCTCGTTGTCCACCCTTATAATTATTTTTTCCTCTCTCACTTTAATAATTACATCACTTGTATCCAAGAGAGGTCGTCCCAATATGATTGGAACTTGTTCATCAGCCTCATAATCTAGGCTAATGAAGTCCGCTAAGAAAAGATAAATTTCCCAATTTGCAGCAACACATCTTCAATCACTCCCTCAGGGTAAGTTATGGTTCTATCAACTAGTTGCAACATTACAGTAGTTGGTCTAGGAGCTCCCAGACCCAATTGCTTGAACAAGAACAAGGGCATCAGATTTATGCTTGCCCCCAAATCACAAAAAGCACGACCAACATCAATATTACCGATCTGCACAGGGATGGTGAAGCTGCCAGGGTCCTTAAGCTTTTGAGGAAACTTGTTTTGGACCCTCGAAGTGCACTCCTCAGTAAGTGTGACTATCTCGAATTCAGTCAATCTTTTCTTGTGAGCCACTATATCTTTGATGTACTCAGCACATTTTGGAATTTCTCGAAGTACATCCTCCAAAGGAATATTTAATTGAACCTGGCTCAACATAGAGAGAATGTTAAACATGCGATCATCATTCTTCTTTTGTAACTTTTGGGGGAAAGGTGGTGGTGGCCTTGCAGCACTCACTGGCTCTGAATTTGCATCATTTTTCTTTGACTGGGGTGTTTCCTTAGGACTCAACTCCCCCGCAGGTATAGGCTTATCTCTTCTCTCCTTTGGTGCTTCGTCTAAGTCCCTCTCGTTTCTAAGTGTGATTGCATTAAATTGAGGGTTCTCTTTATTAATGGTAAGAGCGCCCGCAGGCCTAGTATTTTGATTTGACGCTAACTGCCAACTTGTCTCTCAAGATTTCTGAAATTGGTCCTGAGTTGTTAATTGTTAAGAAACAACTTGTTCAACATATCATCTGTACTCTCTTCGACTTGCTAGGGTGGCTTCTATGGTTGACTGTAATTTCCTTGGGGCCTATACTGATTCTGAGTCGCCTGATTTCTGCCCCAGGAGAATTCTTCCTATTTGGGTTGTAAGTGTTCCCATATTGTACATGCTGATTCAACGGACCTATGCTTTGTTTCCCCACATAATAGATGGAGTCAGGACTCATGGGACATATGTCACTCGTGTGACCTTCACCACATAACTCGCAGCAAGTAGACATCTGTTGCACATGTTGCATCTGTTGCGTTTGGTGCATTGTTATTCTATTCATCTGATTTGCTAATTTCGCTATATCTGCTCTCATGGCTGAGAAATCATCAAGCTCAATTTCACCTGCTGCTTTGTGTTTAAGTGCTCTTCATGATTCCCCATCTCCTTGCCAGTTATTATCATTAGCAGTAAAATTGTTTAGCAGGAGTTGGATTTTGCAATACGGCCTTGCCATGCAACTGCCCCCACAAGTTGAGTCAAGATTTATCTTTGATGTCTCGTAAACCATCAATTAAAGTGTGAACCAACACCTTATCAGTCTTGATAATGATGTAGGGAATCTCTGATTAGCTTCTTGTATCCTTCCCAAGCTTGAAGAAGAGTCTCGCCATCCCGTTGTTGGAACCCAGGAATCTGGCTCCTCAGCGACTTTGTCTTTTTAGTAGGAAAAAACTAGATTAAGAATTTTCTTGCTAGATCATCCCAAGTGTGGATCGAGTTCCCGGGCCCCTTTTGCAACTATTCTTTGGCTTCCCCCAACAGTGAAAAGGGGAACAATGTCAGCTTGACATAATTCTTGGAAACTTCGAATAATTGTAAGTATCCATAATTTCCAAGAAGTTCTGAATATGCCGCTGCGGATCTTCATGAGATAGACCCACATACTGCCCTGTGGACTGAATCAGCTGGACCATGTACTGTTTGAGTTCAAAATGACCCATAATATCAGGCTTCATAATAGCCTGAGTCATATCCGCAAGATTGGGCCCTGCGGCTTCTATCACCGGTCGCTCTTCATTGCCTGCAATCTCTAGTGGTTATGGTTGAACTACAATGTCCAACTCTCTTTCTGTTCTACTTCTAGCTTCGACTTTCCTCCTTACTCCGTGAAGTGTTCGTTCTATTTCAGGATCAAGAGGAAGGACTTTGTTCGCGCTTCTACTCCTCCGCATCCAAGAGAGGAGCCTGCGTTAACACAAAAAAGGGAAACTGAAAATTAAAGCTTGAACAAATAACTAATAAAAGCTTAACTCAGACAAGTAGCTAATTTCTAAGTCCCTGGCAACGGCGCGAAAAACTTATTGCGACCAAACACACACACAAGTATACGTGATCGTCAAGTAATAAAGTAATGAGTAGGGTATCGTTCCTATTGAGACTTATGATTAACTTTCGACTGATTCAAACTCAAACAAATTATCGATTTAAGAGATTTCTTTCACAATAGGTAAATAATTAATTAACAACCGAAGAAACTACCAAGCAATTAAATAAACTAGAGATGACTAAAACACGTAAATAATTTAGGATAAAAAACAATAAGAGCGGATGTTGTTGCGTTCTCGGCTTAAACTGACTAATTGACTCACAATCTTGTTGTGTTCTCGGCTTAAATTGACTAATTGATTTATCTGGTTTGTTGATTGGTAGGGTTAATGCTACTCATAAGCATATGTCGAGTTCTTACTTGCCTATTCAAGTTAACTTAATGCCTATATGTCTATGGAATTAAGACTAACAAGAACGCATTTACACTTCATGTATTTCAACCAAGCAAGACATTTAGGTATATTCTATCCTAATTGCAAATTCATTCCTCGATGCCCCGGTTCAAGAACTTGCTCTATTTAATCCTATATGCAATCTAGAATTCTCACTTTCGAGTTCAACTCTAGATTCGTAAATAGAATTTCACTGATAGCTACGCAGCAAAATAATTAAGAACAGGATTAAATAAACAACCCAATATGATAAAATCAAACTCGTCAATTTAAACTTCAAACGTCAACATTCATGTAGCACCCATGACCCCAAAACTAACGAGTTTAGCCACGCATGCTCATGGTAGCAATCTCACGTAATTCCCAAGAATACATAAATATCAATAAAAGAAGAAAAAAAGTAAGAACTCAAAATGAATTCTGAGGTTTCCAAACTTTGTGATGGCTTTTTTTTCGCTTTCCCGTGTGTTAGATGACCTAAAAGAGAAATTTTTGGCTTATATATTACGCACAAACATCGTGGGGAAAAGTTTTTTTTTCCTATTCCGATTCATCTTCTGGGATTGATGTTGCGGTGGATGCTTCGTGTCTGCCTCAGCTTCAACTTCTCAGCATCGCATGCTGAGATGGATGCCTCGCATCTACCCTCTGTTCCTTCATCCCTGCTGTGCCCAGGTACGGATGCTAAGGCAGATTCCTTCTCCCGACTTCACTGCCAAGGATGCACCAAATACACTTTTTTTCTAGGTTGGATGTGACGCGTCCACCCTCTTCTCCTATAGTTGGAGCACCTTTTTTTCATATTTTTGCACTTCAAACATCCTAAATCATCACATACAACTCAATTAGTCATTAGACCAATAATTTACACATGTTTGGCATTTTAAAGAACAAATAGCACCAAAAAGCAGTTAAAATATGAGTAAAGTAATATTATAACATATAGAAATATTCCCAACATCATGGGGATAACTGGACAGGTCTTGGGCCATAGGTTACTTATATTCAAAATGACATAAGGCCTAAGAACTTTGAGATTAGGAAATGCATCAAAGATAAGCTCTGAATTTAAATCTTTTGGCTATCATAGTCCCAAGTAATCTGGTTGGCCATATTAGCAGAATTCCTATTAGGGATAGGCATATAAAAGATGTCCCTATTTGGACTCAAACTTTTACTGGCAATTTCTCATGTTCTACTGCTTATGAGATCTTGAGACGGAAGTGGAACCCCCTTACATTTGGAAGGATATATAGAAAAAGAATATTCTTTTCAAGATGTCTTTCAATCTGTGCTGAGCTATTAAAGAAATGCTCCCAGTTGATTCGAATATTAGAAAGTTAGGCCAAATTATTGTGTCCAAATGTTCTTGTTGTAACAGCCCTAAGGAGGAAACTATTTTCCATATTATATTAAGAAGTGACACTGCTTTTCTAACTTGGATTTTTTTTGCAAGTCCTTTGGGAATTAGGAATGACCTTCACTCTATTTCTCTAACTCTTAGACAATGGAACATCAGAAACATCAAGAAATATGCTAAAAATTCTCTGTCAAGTTGTGCCTATAGTAATCTTCTGGGAGCTATGGAAACATAGATGCTCAATCAGATATGTGAATTTTAGAACCTCGATTTCCAAACTAAGACACTATGTTCTTTTTCATTTAAAGATATTTATGAAGAAGAATAGAGTTGAAGTGGATTGAGATGGTCCTAGAGTCAATTGTGCCAAAAGATAGAAGGATATAGACCCAACCTGTGTAGCAGAGTAGTAACATGGGACAAACCACCCGATGCATGGCTCAAGATCAACACTGATGGAAGCAACAATAGTAGCATAAAAAAGGCCAGAATATAATGGATTATTAGAAATAGAAATGAAGAGCTTGTGATGGTGTTTGCAACGAATTTTCTTAGAGAAGAAACTAAAATGCAATCACAATATAAATATAAAGAAACATAATTTTATTGATAAATAATTGTGGATACAAATCTATTTCTCCCTTGATTCTTCTCTCCTAATTATCTCCGTGATTCGAGGTTTGGGACATCGTATTTTGCGAACATAGGATGATGCAAACCTTCATGGGATGTATTTAATCTCCATGAAATTATGTCTATCCGGCCGCAACTTGATTTCTTTGTGAATATACCATGAGTTTATGGGATTAAAGAGATGATCTCACTTTTTGAGATCTCCTTTTTATGGGGATATATAACCCTTTTTGTAGGAGTGACCCAGGGTTAGGATAGAGTATCCTCCAAGGTAGGTTTTTGGTAGAGTACCCTTCAAGCAACCCTAATAGACTCGGATTTAGCCCAAATTTCATATGGGATTGATACGTTAAAATTTTGATGTCAACAAATGCCACCTACTTCAAGACTTGTCGGCATGTACTTGTCGAAATGAGAGACAAGACTTGAAGTACCAGGGTAGTAGACTTCTTTGTATTGCATCACTTCTTGTTCACATGGACTTCTATTGTCTTTGTGTTCATGAAGAAGCTGCCTTTCTCCAAAATTGCATTTGAGTACTAACTTTATGATACAGATAATTTCCTTCCACATAGCACTAAATTGTAGGAACTTAATTCCTTGTTGTACATGGACTTACAAAATTTCTTATTGTACATGGACTTTGCTACTTCCATCCGTTTTTTTCCATGCAATAGCACTGCTTAATTTTATAATTTGAAAATTGACGTGGCCAAGAACACATTAGAGCCTAATGATAATTGCACTTGAATTTTGACTCCAACAAAGTGAGGTTTCTAACCACTAGTTTTACGTGGTAACTCTCACAAGATAGTACTTGAATTTCTTGGAACATCATTACTCTTTCCGAAGGCGATTGTAGTAGTTGATTTTGAAACATACATATTTCGATTTGTATGAGGTAGAGATGAAGGGCAGAATTGGTCCCATTGGGTGTGCCAATTTCTTTGCAATGAATTTTCTTAGAGCACAAAATTAATTGTACTCACAATTGATTAATAACATATATTTCTCTTATTTCTTTTTGCAGTTTATTTTTCATATCTTGAAAATTTATTACAAACGAATTGGCACGCCCAGTGGGACTAGTCCCTTCATCTCTTCCTCCTGTAAATCGAAAACTTCAAGTTTCAAAATCATTTGTTGCGATGGTCGAGTACTTCAAATCTCGTCTTCAAGTTTCGGCAAGCCTACACCCTAACAAATATTATAACATGGGGTATTTGTGGACATCAAAATTTTAATGGATCAAGCCCATATGAAATTTGGGCTAAATCTGAGTCTATTAGGGTTGCTTGGCATCTTCAAGTAAAAGGATAGCACATGCTCTTCTCTATGTTCCCAGCTCCCACTTTGGCTCTTTTGGTATTGGTCTCAGATTTAATGATCGTTGCAATGTCATCACTTTTTCCCTTTAAGACGTTGTCAACTTTGACTTTACTCAGGACATAGCTCTTTAAGTAGAACTTTGCATCCGCAAAGCATGACTCAGCTTCAGTGAGCGGCTTGTCGTCCGCAATTATCTTTTTTCGACTCCGCCTTCATGATAGTTCAAACGATGATAGTAGTTGGATGGGAAAACTTTGTTCTCATGTATCGACGGCCTACCAAGAAACATGTTGTATGAAGTTTTTGAGCCAATCACATGCATCCATGCACTTGAATCCATATCTCTGATGGTGATCTCTAATTTTATAGAACCAATGGCCCTTTACCCCCCTTGATTTAATCTTTGAATAATCAAGCGGCTTTCTGAAAGTTCTTCAATTGAAATTCCCAGATCCTTTATTATGCGGATAGGAAGAATATTGACTCCGGATCCATCATCTATCAAGATTCTTTTTATCCTCTTCTCAAGCACATATCCTACCATGAATAAAGGACGATTGTGCGGTGTTTCACCAAGTAGAAGATTGTCATCGGTGAAATTAATTTTAGCCATGCAAGCATCTACGACTTCATGAGAGGACTTTGGAGGGTCCTTTGGCAGTGTCAGACATGATAAGGTTGCATTTTTTGCTTCTTTCTCATCAATGTTACAGCACAAAGCTTTGACGTTGTTATGAACCAACTTGGTGTGAAACTAGCTTGGTAAAAATGCTTCCAACGTCACGTGTAGACGTGCATTCTGGTGGTGGTGCCCCTTCATTCGGTCCTTCTTTGAGCGCTTAATTGGATCTTTCATATTTTCTCACCATTTTTTCCCCTAGTTTGTCGTTTGGACGACTCCTTTTGTGAGATATCTTTACGGCATTTACGGCGAGTCACGAGAGTCCAACCTTCTTCATCAAGTTGATCTACTTGGTCTTCAGCTTTATTTGTGGATCCTTCATCTACTAGCACCAAATCGCTTAACGTTGGATGAGATGATAATTCATTAACATCAACAAGTTCAAAGTCCCCAAACTTTATCATTCTTGGCAGAATGACATTTGGTATGTCTCTTCCTTCATGTTCCTCAACAACATTGCAGGTAATGCATGGATCGAATGAGCCAAAAGTGATACAAACTTGATTTGTATTTGCTTTCTCATCTTCAAGTGTGATCTTTCCTTTGCGAGCTAGCTCTATAACTTTATCCTTGAAGACAAAGCACTTCTTAATGGGGTGGCCGACCAATCGATGGTACTTAAATAATTCGGTTCATTGGTTCTCCTTGCTTCATTTGGTCTCTTCATCTCTGGAAACTCCAAAAGTTTTAGCGCAAGGAGTTCATCAAAGATTGTAGGAACATTAGAGTCAAGGAATGTGTACTCTTTCTATTGCATTTCCTTCAGGATCAGTTTTCGATTTGCCTTATCCGATAGAGAAATCGTCCTCACACTCTGCTTCTTGCTTATCTTAGTAGTAAACTTCTTATGCTAAGCATTTACATTCATGGATTCTTTGCTTTCAGCCTTGGGTAAAAATTTCCCCACTTTCTTGACTTCTTGCTTGTCTTTGCCTATCCGAGTTTCCTGGACAGGCGGCCCTTCACTCCCAACTGCAGCTATACTTAACTCCATATCATGAGCACGAGTGGCCAGTTCTTTGAAAGTCTTAGGCTTTATGCCTTGCAAGATGTAGCGAAGATCCCAATGCATACCTTGAATGCACATCTCAATTCCGGGGGCTTCACTAAGCCTATCTTTACAGTTGAGAGTTGCATGTCTCCATCGATTAATGAAGTCAATAATTGGCTCTCCCTTTCATTGTGCATGTTTGTAAGTTCTATGATACTTATGGTACGTCTTGTGCTATAGAAGCGATTGAGAAACTCTTGCTCCAATTGCTCCCAGCTATCAATAGAACCAGACTCAAGATCTGTGTACCAGTCAAAAGCATTCCCTTTAAAGGGAACGAACAAACTATTTGACGAGGTAACCACCATACGTTCCAGCATTGTTGTATGTTTCGACGAAGTGTGCCACATGTTGCTTTGGATTTCCTTTTCCGTCAAACTGCTAAAATTTTGGGGGTTGATAACCAGTAGGCATCTTCAAGCTACCAATCCTTGCGGTGTATGATTTTGCATATGTGAGAGAGTATTTGGCAACTAACTCCTATTTATCCTTGAGAGTCCCCATGATGAACTCCTTCAGTTGATCAATTGGGATCATCCCTTCGGAAAAGACTGGGATTTCCTTAGCAGACGCCACTTGTATTGCGGGAAAATCAATTCTCTCTTGTGCTTCTGGACGCTTTCGAGGTGCATGACTGGAATCTCCTTCCATTAGGCTGTCCACCCTATCTGTCAACTTGCCAATTCGACCTTTTTGACCCTGTATACATTTGGTTAAGCCTTTGATCGCTTTTGTCAAGTTTGCGAGTTGGTCCTCTACGGTCAAAGCATTGGTCATCATTGCATGCATCACCATAGTAAATGATGGAGAATAACATGGATTCTCGCAAACATGATATTTGGACATATTATGCGGAGTAGATCCAGTACTCAAGGTATCATCATCGATTCACGCAGGGGATTTCTTGGGTGTAGACAAGCTAAGTTGGGTAGAACCTTCTCGATCCTTTTAGGAATGTTATTTCCTTCTGCGGTCATTCTTGCAGAGAATCTCACGCTTTTTGCAGATGATGAACCGAAGACAACATAAGATTCAGATTGAACTTGAGATTTTCATTGTCCCAACAATTTGTCTTGGTTCCTTGTAATTGGTCCCACGCTTCCCTTAGTGACATCTAGGATTTTTTCCACTGCAGCGGAAAAGTTGGATTCGGCAGTCTTTGTGGAAACGAACTTTGAGTTGACCTTCTTAGGAGCTATCTTAGTGTTTCTTGGATTTTGATTGTTGGAGAGAAGAGATGAGAGGCAAAGATAATCCCACCGGACGTGCTAATTTATTTGCAACGAATTTTCTTAGAGGAGAAAATTAAATGCAATCACAATATAAATATAAAGAAACATAATTTTATTGATAAATAATTGTGGGTACATATTTCTCCCTTGATTCTTCTCTTCCGATTATCTCCGTTATTCGAGGGCTGGAATAGCGTATTTCTTGAACGTAGGATTATGCAAACCTTCATGGAATGTATGATCTCCATAAATTTTATCTATCCGGCAGCATCTTGATCTCTTTGTGAATATTCCATGAGTTTATGGGATTAAAGAGATGATCTCACTTTTCGAGATCTCCCTTTTATGGGGATATGTAACCCTTTTTAAAGGAGTGACCCAGTGTTAGGATAAAGTAGCCTCCAAGGTAGGTTTTTGGTAGAGTAGCCTTTACGCAATCCTAATAGGCTCGGATTTAGCCCAAATTTCATATGGGCTTGATCCATTAAAATTTTGATGTCCACATATGGCTTTTGCCAAAGCCCTATTATTCTATACTAACAATCAATCAGAAACTCAAGCAGCCTACTATGTTTTAAACTGGTGTAAAACCCAAGGCATCACTAACGTTATATTGCAGATGGACTCTCTAGTCATTGTTAATATGCTTAAAGACATATATAGACTTCATTGGGAGTTGAAAGATGACATTACCTATATGAGGAAAATCATTCAATCTCATAATATTGCTATCTAACATTGTTACAGACAGGGGAATGAGTCTGCTGATGCACTATCCAAATATGGAGCTAGCCTACATGATTTTTTGAATGCTCAAGCATATTATCAGGTTAAAGATCTTCCTCCCGAGGCTAGAGGAGCATTTAGAATGGAGAAATTCCGGCTCCCATGCTTCAGAATCAGACAAGTCAGGAAATTCTCTCATCCTAATCATGATTAATGTTGTAATCATTTTTGTAGTTATGTTCATCAGAGCACACTGTGGCCAGGAACTTGGTTCCTCTTCTAATTCTCTAACTAATGTCAGTAGAACATGTAATATATGTCTTTCGTGTAAGTTTCATGGACAAATTAAGTTGGATAGTACCAACTTACAAGATGTAATTAAGGAGATAAGGCACCATGTCCCCCTCCTACATATGTTCACTTTTTGAGTTTTGGTTATACACAAGTAAGGGGTCAGGCCTTAACCCCTACACCAAAATGGTAGAATTTGAATAAAAAAAATAGATAGAAGAACTTAAAATTTGATTTCTAAAGTTGCATTGAAGAGATGGAATAACTTAGATTTAAATTTTCTGATGTTGCATTAGAATGATAGAAGAACTTAAAGATTTAATTTCTAAAATTGTAATAAAGAAACTAAACTACTTAAGACTGAACTTTTCTAAAGTTGTATTTAAAAGATAAAAAAATTAAGATTTAATTTATGAAGTTGTATTATCAAGATAAAACTACTTCGTGGGTAAATTTTATAAATCTTTATGCAACATGGATACAACTTCAATAACTTCAATGCTACCCCAAAAAATAGGCGCACTTTTCTTAGCCATTTTCGGGAAATCTCGAAACAAAATTAAGACTGCCACTTGTCTCCCTAATGGCAAATCTACAAAGCTAAAGAGGGGGAAGGAAACAAATTGCGTCTCTCCCAATTTAGAAACCATCCAAAACACCTACCGGTCTCTCTCTTATCGTCCATCTTGTTTCCTTCTGGATTCATCTCTTCATCATCATCACCATTCTTGTTCAATGTCCGCTTATTCACATACCCTTAACCTGTGGGGAGTACTCTCCCAATCAAAGCGCATAATCAATGCTCACTCCCGCCATTTCTTGGCCCTTTCCGTTTCCTTCCTCTTACCTCTCTCTTTCTCCCTCATCATTTATCCCACCCTTCAAACCACTCTCTCTCAGTCCAATTCCATCATCTTCCACCCGCAAGCTCACCTCTCCTCCTCCTTCTTAACCCTCCCTAATCCCTTTGATCCGACCCGGGACCTAACCCGACCCGATCCCCAGCTCCTCCTCGTTCTCCTTGCTTACACCCTCTTCGCTGTTCTTCTGGCAATCTTTGCTGTTGCTACGATCACATACAGCACGTTCCATGGATTTTACGGTAGACCCGTCAAGCTTGTTTCCTCTATCAAGTCCGTTCTTTACTCCTTCTTGCCCTTAGTTGCAACCCTTATCGTTTCGCGTGTAATCCACGCTCTCATAGTTCTATTATTCGCCTTATTCGGGGCGATCGTGGTCCGGTGCATGCAATTTCTGGGGTTTGAAGTGAATTATGACTCGAATTACTTCATGGGTTTAGTTGTTTTGTTAGGAATAGTGCTTCTATTGGTTTTTCTTTGGTTGCAGGTGAATTGGTCATTAGCTTATGTAATTGTAGTGGTGGAATCGAAATGGGGTTACGAACCGTTAAGGAGAAGCGCGTATTTGGTGAAGGGAATGAGACGGGTCGCGCTATCAGTGTTGTTGTTTTTTGGGATTCTGATCGGATTGTTAGTGGGTGGATGTTCTAGTTTTTTGGTGACTGTAGGGGCTGCGAGCGGAGGGTGGACGAGCTTCGGAGCGATACTGCAGATGGTGGTGAGCTCGGGTTTCGCAACTCTGCTAATGCTTCAGAGTCTTGCCGCGAGCGTGGTGTTGTATATGTATTGCAAGGCGTTGCACAGGGAGCTAGCGTTGGATATCGCGGAGGAGTTCGCTAGTGAGTATGTGTACTTGCCTTTTGACAATGAGAAGGTTCCTCGTGTTGTTTGTGTTGTTCAAGGATGAAATAGCCTAAGGTCAGTAAGTTTTCCGAAATGCAGCATTTACTTTTTAGTTTGTAGAAATTGCGTCTTAATCTTATGCAGGCGTGCTTCCAGTCTCATGGTAGTTAGTAGATCGAGTAAAGACGTGTAATCAATATGGATTATGCATCTTCTAAATGTAATAACTAATAAGTTTTGTTGAAGCTGGATAGTGATTTATAGCTTTCTTCTAGCTTCTCCATTTTGTGTATGTACTGTAAAAACTATTATTTCCGTAATGAGAAGTTAAGTTAGTTTGAATAGTATATCCAGATGACCTAGCTTCAGTTATTGCTCCATGATAGTACTCTTTTAATTGGATGTTCCCTGAAAAGACGTCCATAATAGTACACCTAAAATTGGTAGCTCTACCTTGAAAAAACATAATATTTTTCCATGATAGAAGATGCACGATGAATTAGTCTTGCTTTAGTAGCTCAATTAGAACGGAAGCAAATTTAAAGTGCATTACATTGACTTTAAATTCTTCTTTTGCTTAGTTACATATCGGGTAAGTGCGTGCACTTAAATGGCTTGCACTTACGCGAGCTAACTGTTCAGAAAATGCAAGCAAAAGGATGCTTTATATCTCTCCTCGAAAATTACAATTGAGCAAATGGAGAGATATGGTGCATCTACAACAATGTGTTTTATAATGAGCTTCAAGGCTTCAAATCTCTTTATTTTTGTATTTTTCTTGATACATTAATGAGCTTCAAAAGTCGCAGTGGTTGAGGAGGAGTATGAGAAAATCGGATTGATTCTTTGTAACTGATCAAGAAAAATAAAAAAAGTTTGATTGTTCTTCTATTATTACCTAGTCAGAGTTATTTCAAAGAGCGTAGCAAAAGACTGCATCGAAAAAGTGATTGCAGACAAGGAGGATAAACTAGGTGAGAGAACTAAGACTATGCTAAGTTTCTTATTCAAAATGCGTTAGAGGTTACTCATGAGAATGGAGCTCTCTGGAGTAATGTGATTAAAGAAAAGTATGGGCTATTCAGGAAGAAAAAGTGGATTTTCTCATGATGCTTGGCTAGCCATATTCCTCTGAAAGAGGAATTTCAGGATGTGTTCAATTTTCTGCATACCAGGAAGCCACTGTAGCACAAGGTTTTGCAGGGAATAGTGGTGACAAGATTTAGAAAGCATTGCCATGACTTGAAAGTGGTGAGAATTCCACATTTTTTTAAAGAGACTGAGCAGGGTAACCTAACTGAGGGGTCAAACTCTATAGAATGGAAACATGATGAGGGAGGCAAGCATAGAGTGAGGTAAGGGCATTCTTGTCTTTATATGGTCTTATCCACGTATTGCTAATAC
Source organism: Nicotiana obtusifolia (assembly GCA_002018475.1). Taxonomy (NCBI): domain Eukaryota; kingdom Viridiplantae; phylum Streptophyta; class Magnoliopsida; order Solanales; family Solanaceae; genus Nicotiana; species Nicotiana obtusifolia. The sequence goes on along the minus strand of MCJB01040052.1, from coordinate 80,848 downwards.
ATACATTGCTCATCTTACCTTCTATCCAATATAAAATAATACATAGATTCCTGTATAATTTATACCCGTATTAGTTATACAATGTTTGGTTACCAATATTAAAATCCACATAATTTAGGCGGAGTTTAATACTGACTTGAAACCAAACGTCGTATAAAGTTACGCAGAGATTAACAGTAATGCAGGATTACACTGCACACCATACGCTGTGTAAAATTATACGGGTTTCTATACCATGATTATTTTTGCTTATACATGTAATCAAATGTGCCCTTGATGCGTGGCTAAGCAAGCGACTCTCACAGGTGACTTCACTTCTCAGATCATCTGCCAAGGATATTTTGAGTGTAATCTGGTTGTGCTAGCTATATTTTTATGGATATTTTAAACTTGCTTATGAATTGAAATTCTTCTTTTGTTTTTAGTGATTTTTTTCTTTTCAGTCTAAATATGATATGACTTGATGGCATGACTTAAAAAGTGATTAGTAAGAATCCTATCTTGGGTTAGTATTGATATTAATTATCCAAAGGAAAAAAAAAAAGCATGGCTTAAAAAGTGATCCAACAGTTGTACTTGTTATGTTGAATATTGGAAGTTCTGTCCTTGTAAAAAATCCTATGTGGGATGTTAAGATCTCTTTAAGTGTATTGCTGTTATGACCTAAAAAAAGTCCTAAGATATCTGTATTTTCCCCTAGCTAGCCAGCTGTTTTTCCCCTTCACAATCTGGTAGTATTCACAGATTGCATATCATTTATCACTTACTAATTGGTTAATAGGCAAACTTAAACTTGGGAATTGGTATTGGCACTTCTAATAAGCTAGTTGCTTCTCGGAGATGCGGCATACTTCATATTGAGGATTGTCTACAGAAGGTAGTGGGGTGAAAATACTCTTAAGGGGTAAGGAATTGTGAGCTCTCTTGGAACAAGAACATGGTCTTGTTTGAATTAACAAGCTGAAACAGTCTATTAATTGCCCTTTCTGCTGCATTGTTAGCTCAGACGTTTTCGGCATTGTTTGCATTACCCTTTCTTTCATGAATTTTTTCTACAATTTCAAAGGAATGATTAGCATCATAATTGCAAATTATGAAACTGTGAGAGCTCGTTCACAATGTTCCTATTGTTTGCTCCCAATTTTTGGATGGAGAATCTGTTTCATTTTTTTAAAATTTTCCGTGATTGGAATGTAGAGTGCTTGAGAGTCATGTAATTTTCTTGAGTAGTCTTTTAAAATTTCCAACTTCCTCTGCCTGTGGATTTTGCATCAGAAAGCAATCTTCATCGTTTGTCAATAAATCTTTTGTCATCATGTTGAGGTGAGTTTCCTAGACTCAGCTCTTGTTGGAAGAAAAATCCCAACTGAGAGCTTTCAAGTCGCCATTGGTTTTTGATAGTTTGACTACTAATATTTTTCAGTCACAGAGATGGTGCACATCTTGTTCTCCAGAATTGAATTGCATCTGAAATCGGATTCTACTTCCTTCTTCTATTGTGCTGTCAACCACCAGATTGCTATTGTGCAATCTTTTCATACTTGGTGGATGTTCTGTTGTTCCTAAGAAAGTGTAGTACTTGTTTCTGATGATTTTTGGGATCAAAGAAGAAACCATTTATGGAAGGATGGTGTATTGTATTAAGTACTAGTAACAATTGTTTGGTGCATTTACCTACAAATTACAAAGGAGAAGAGTATGTATTATCTTTGTGCCAGTAAGGTTTTGACAGAGGCGATTCTATCTGGTTGAGAAGAATTGCAAGAGTATTATGAGCCCTTTAGATCGTATGGTTTTAATTGCATTTTATGGTGTAAGGCAGATAAGTAGCCTATAATTAGGTGTTTAGGAATGGCCCCCCGGGGGG
>MCJB01040052.1:66912-78961 GCA_002018475.1 Nicotiana obtusifolia | reverse complement strand
GGGGGGGGGGGGGGGTTAGTCTTTCTCTGCCAAAATTTTGCCCCGCCCCGCCCCGTTCAACTCCCTGCCCTATTTAGACCTTGGCCCGCTCCGCCCCGTTTAACTTCCTGCCCTGTTTAGACCCCGCCCTGCCCCGCTAATCTTCTTTTACCGTTTTTGTTTTTATTTTTATTGTCAAAATAAAATATTTTCTCGATTCATTTGTAATTAAGCAAAATAAAGTATTATATTTTATGTTCACAAACACGTCTCTGAACTATCAACTTGTTAGATCTATATGATTTTTGAAGTTACATGTGAGACCCGTTTATGACTAATAATTAAGTCTCCCTTATTGATTAATGCTTAATGACTTTATTAGTTGCATGCAATAATTTCATATTCATTTGAAATGTTTGGTTCTAACAGGGAGTACAATTTATTTGGATTAAACGTAAAAGCAGTAAAAGTAACCCTCAAATACTGAAAATATATTAGACTATTAAGTTTGGGATTAACATTAGATGGAAGATAAGTGGAAGGGCGGCCCATGCTCTTTCTTTTAATTTTTGTCTCCTTTTCAAACAATAGTCAGATGTAATATTATCTTTATTCAACGTCATTGTTGGCTATTGTATAAATAGTGATTCGATCTTCATTTAAGTGTCAGTATGTAATATTAGGAGAGCTAACTGTAATTTTAGAAAATTAGAAAGAAGCTATTATAATTTGCAGGAACTATTTCAATTGACTCTTAAATTATCAGTATTTTCCTTTCATAGTATGAACATGAATATCTGAAAGTGCTGCTACCAGTTTCAAGGATAAAAAGAGAAGCATGAGGAGAGAAATGGATGAACTATATTTGCCCTGCCCTATTAAGAATTTTCAAAAATCAAATTTTGTCTTACCCCGCACCGCCTTGTTTAGATGTTAACCTGCCCTGCCCTGCCCTGCTCCATTGCCACACCTTAACTGGATAATTAAATTTTGTGGGAACGAACAATTTGATTTAAGAATTCCATTCAATGTGGGAGACTAGCAAGTATTATTTCAAAGACTAGCATGCTGATATGGGAGTCTATCTACGCTGATAACTGAGTTATCACCGGATCAGGCCGCACATCCTGGTTGAACCTAAAATTCACTCGGTTGATGTTTACATTAAATCAGGAATTCTCTCACTTATTCATGGGTATATATTCTCACATTAAAATACTTAACTGTGGTAAGCTGATATGATTTGGTGTAAACACCCGATGCGTGTAATATTTTTCCAATCCAATAATTGTGAATGTATGGTTTAAAATTTTAAATTAAAATGCATTTAGATACATCTTCCGAAGAAACTCATAAGATACGTGATATAATGTAAAAATAAATACTCCGTTGATGCATATAAGTTGAATTTATCTTAATTATGCTCCTTTTTTTAATCAACCGTATTGTTTTACGATTGAAGGAATCCATTTTCTTCTCTATGTTGTGGTCTCACAGCTGAGTTTTGAGTAAGGAACAAACATGAATATACTTGGGTAAGTGTACAGATAGTCACTTTCAGGAATATTATTTAGAGATTAGTCCGTGTTTATTTTGTTTAAAAATTTTAAATTCAAAATTCAAAATACACTATCTTATTTTTAAATAATAGCTCTTTAAAGTGACTAGTTAATATCACTTCTACGCGTACTTGCGCAGAAAATCACTACCGAAAGAAAGTTGTTCCACGCTAACATTGGGGAGGGGGAGGGGGGAGGGATGGAAGGTAAATGGGAGAAAACGAATCTCAAAACTTATACTTGAGCTAATGTTCATAATATTTTATTCCTTTCCGCAATAGAAATATATACTTCATTATGCATTTTGTTCTTTTTTTTTTTTTTTTTCTTTTACAATATACTACTTAAAGAGGTAGAATGTTGTTTCTTTTTATCATGATATTCTAAACATTTTTAATTATCAATTTTAAGTGTAAAATATTTACAATATCTTTACGAAATTCCTAAAATTACATATGTTAAAAAGTTGAGCAATATGCCTGAAGTCATAACAGACCTTCTATTCCAAACCCATTATTATTTGTCAATGGGTGGTATTTAGTGGGCCTTTGAACATAAGAATTGTGAAGTTTCGCATAAAAATAAAATAAAATAAAGTTGACAATGATATTTGAAAATTAGAGTTGTGTTTGGATATAAATATAAATTTGAGTTATTTTTATATTTTTGTGCGTGTTTTGAGTGAAAATTGTGAAAAATAGTATTTTAGAGTTTTTCAAATTCCGGAATTCAACTTCAAGTTGGATTTTCATGGCCAAATACTGATTTCGAAAAAAAAAAATTCCGGAAAAAAGTGATTCTCCCATGTTTGGCCAAATAATTTAGGGTTTTTTTTTTTTCCAAATTTTACAACAACAACCCAGTGAAATCCCACAAGTGGGGCCTGATTTTTTTTTTCAATTATCTCTTTGTTTATAGATATTAACCATTTTGGGACAGATTTAAAAAGAAAAAATTCAGATCCCAAAAACAACTGTAGAGTAGGTGTTGCAGTTTTCTACTCACAAACTTCAAATTCTTTTCAAGTAAATAATTATTTTTCATCTCATCTTCAAAAACTCATTTTTTCAAGTTTCAACCAAATCTATGTCCAAACGATGACGAATTTTTTTATGGGCAAACGTGCCCTAAAGTAAGTTGATTTTATAACACCAAGTAGGCCTTTGGACATAAAAAATATAATTTTTTAAAAAGTAGTTTTTGGAGTTAAGTTGAAAAATGGTATTTGATATTTGAAATTATGTTTGGACATGTATTTCACTTGAAAAAATGTTGCAGTTTTGTGAGTAAGGAATATCTTTTCTTTTCTTTTTTTTTTGAAAATTTAGAGAAAGTGGTCAAAATAATTTTTTACTTTTTGAAAAACTCATTTTCGAAAAATTTCTAAAAGCTTGCAAATTTTTTTATGGATAAACACATTTTGAAAAAAAAAAAACCTTTGATTTTTTTATTGGACAAACGGCCCCAAAACACTTCGAACGAAGAAACAAAGAAATAGTACCCTTTCAATTCTAATTCATATTGCTTCTATATTTAAAATGTCCTAATTGATTGGTCAAATTAATTATAAAACCATTTTCACATATTGTTATCGTAAATCAAATTACTGTTAAATTATTCTTTTTAATGAATTACTATTAAATTAATCCCTCGGTTAAAATATCGTCTAAGCTCAGACAAACATTAAAAAAGACCAGGTGCATTTAGAAGAAAGAAAGGAAAAAAAAAGAATAATAAAAAGAATAAATGCTGTTTTTGTGCTTCTATTTTGAGCTACCTCCGGCTCGGAGTCAGCTATAAACAAAAACAGAGTTTCTACTGTTGCAGTAGCAGCAGCGACTTAGAAGAGTAGCAGAAAGCATCAACCAAAATGGAGCAGAATAAAGCTTCCGCCACTCTCCCTCCAACCAAACGCGTTCGCTGCATCGTCAAGCTCGGTGAGTTACTCTTTTTTCTTACCGCTCAATCTTGGTATTCATTAATTTTTTTTTTTTTTAATCTTTTAGTTTCTTTCAGTTCCATTTTCATTGTTTCTCTATATTTAATCTGATATCTGTGGATTTGATTGAAAAATCTGAAATTTGGAATACCCTATTTGCTTTTTCCGACCAATACAAGGGAGAGCGATCTAGGATCTTGAGCAATTTGTTTATTACTTTTATCATTTACTTATTGGACTGGCTGAGGTATTGAAATGGGTCTAAGAAGTATTGGGTCTAAAAAGTTGTGGAAGTTTTCATCTGGGACAAATTTTGTGATATTTTTTACCTATAAATAAGAAGGGAAAGAATAACTCATCCTACTAGGAAGAGGCTCTTATTTTGTGAGGTCCAGCCCATCTTCCAAAATGTGAAACCGTGAAAAAGAGTAAAGAAAGTTTGTTGTTCCTCTTTGAACTTAATAGGCGGCCAGTCAATATTTTTATGTGTTTAGGGCTGTCTAAGGGGAGGGTTGTGGGTACTTAAAGGAACTGGGTAAGGGGGTGGTACCAATAAGGGAGGGGTTCTTTAAGGGGACTGGGGCTAGGGGGAATTAAGGGTACGGGGTAAGGGGATTTTTGGGGGTACGGTACCAGTACTACTACCAGTCCTAGGAGGGTATTTGAAGGGGCCAGTAAGGGTACTTAGGGGTATTTAAATTCAAATTTTAAAAATTGCTATATTTAAATACACACAAACTTTACGGGATGAAAAATTTTAAGGCTATAAAGTCTCTTATTTTATTTAATATACATGTTATAAGTATTTATTTGTATTTTAATACTTATAAAAATAAAATTACATTTTTCTTTTGAAGGATTTATATAATTTTTCATTTACTTTTAGTGGTTCTTCGCTTGAAATTGATAGTACTTGTTCTTTTGCATCCCCATAATCTCCGGTAGGTAGTATTTCATTATGCATCGTCGTTTTCTTGAATTATTTCTGGAAAACCAATGTTTCTTCTCTCCACTTTAATCCAGTATTTCAGCAAGTCTTCATTTCCTTCATCATCGCAAACATCATTTTTAACCGTTGTTCCAGGAAACCTTGAAAAACAAAATTATACGTTTCTTGTCTGTAACAGATAAACCTGTACTGGTTAGGGTTTGTTTCACAACAGGGACCCTCCCCCTAGCATTAACTATAGTCAATCTAGTATATATTTTCTTTACCAGTTTAGGAGTCATTTTTAATAATAAATAATTAAAATAATAACAAATAGCAATACAGGGATAACAAAAATAAATGCGAAACTTAATAAAAGTTGGAACGAGTGTACCAAGCGCCAATATATAATTGATGTCGATGGAAGAAAATTGCTCCGACTAGTGGTGTAGCGCCAACAGAAAAATATGCCGTCTTATAATTGATGTTGATGCTTGAAAAATTATAGCAAAATAATTGAGTACTAGAATATTAATTGCAATTTTAGAGAGAGAGAGAGAGAGAGAGAGAGAGAGAGAGAGAGAGAGAGAGAGAGAGAGAGTATTAGAGATAGGAGAGTTTTATGTGAAAAATAAAAGAATAAAATGAGGTATTTATAGTTTTAAAATAGGGCCAAAGTGTAATTTAACAAACTTTGAGATTAAAAATATAAATTAAGTGGTAGGGAGGGTGTTATAGGGGTAGGGAGACAAAATACGGTAAAAAAATAGTTAAATTTAAAAATTAAAAAAAAAAAGAAGGTTAAGGGTACCGGTCCTGTACAAGACCGCTGCCAGTACGGTACCTTTAGGGTACCAACAAGACCAGTTCTAAGGGTACTTTTTTCGGTCCCCTACTCCTCCCTTCCCCTTCCCCTTCCCCTTAGCCCCAATCACTTACCCCTACCCCCCAACCGGATTGGGGACGGAGCGGTACCGGTACGGACCGGTTCCAGCCAATCCCCCACCCTTAGACAGCCCTAGTGTTTACCAATGTCAAACTTGCCTTTTGGCATAAAGGATGATGTCATCAATGACATCACAAGGCAATTCTACTACTATATATAGGCCAAAGCTCTCTCAGTTGTATGACACAAAACATAGAGAGCAAGAGAAGAATTTACGAAGTTTGAGAAATAAAATACTTGGAGAGGAAAAAGAGAGTGTGAGCAATATTATAATGAGGTGGAAAAGTTCTCGCTATAGTGAAATCAATTGTTCCTCTCGGGTCGTGGTTTTCTTCTTTTTAAGAAATATTTCCATGTTAAATTCTAGGTGTCCTTGTTTTTATATTATTATTGTTGATTACTGTATTTTGGTTCTCTGTGTTTATCGCAATTATATACCGTGAATATTTTTTGTTGGTTATTTTTCCCAGCAATTGGTATAAGAGCATATGTTTTGCTCATACATAAAATTATTGTTCATGGTCCGCGGTAATGTACTCTATGAAAAAAAAAATATATCAGGAGTAAAGTACGAGGTAACAAAATTCAATAGAGAGGATGGTTTCTCTGTATGACAATGAAGTATGAAAGATCTACCCATCCAACAAGCAAGGCACTAGATGGCAATGAGACGAAACTCGAACACGTGAAACTTGAGGATTAGGCAGACATGGATGGAAAGACAGCTAGTGCAATCTGATTACACTTGTCTTATGAATTACTCAATAATATAGGTGATAAAGGTAGTACCTGTGACATTTTAAAAAAACTAGAAAGTTTGTATATGTCCAAATCCTTGACAAACAAGTTGTTTTCAAGAAAGCAACTGTATTCTATTCATATGACTGAAGGTACGAGTTTCTTGTCGTATTTAAATGTTTAATGGATTAATCACGTAGCTGGTCAAACTCAGAAAAAAATGTAGTGAAGTAGATAAGGCTATCCCACTCCTAGACTCATCGCCATCTTCCTGTGATAATTTGGAAACAACCATCTTGCATGGCAGAGAACTAATGTGCATATGATGCCACAAATCTGCAGTCCCTTCTCACTCATATGCCACAATTTTTGGTGCCATAAATCTGCTGGTATGTCATCTACAATCGCATCACATACTGGGTGGTTGCCTTGTAGAATATGTAGCGAGCAATTCCATTAGTAATCACCAATGATCCTTTGATGAGCCTCCACTTCCTATTGGCGAAATGATTCGCGTACTCGCCTCAATTTAGAGCGATCCCTGAAATCAAATTTATTCGCAAATTTGGTATGTGTTGCACATCTTCAGAACTAATGTGTCTCCGACATTTGTCTTGATACAAATGCCATTAATCCTCATAATCTTTGAGCGATTGGTATTTTCCATCTTGATCGTCCTAAAGTTTTCTGCAATGTACCTATAGAAGAACTATTTCGTAGTGGCATGGTAGGATGCTGCTATGTCAATCACCCATTTTTACTCCTGGCTTGCCAAGTATATGCATCCTTCCTCCTCGCAAATGAAGAGAGCCATCGAATCATCATTATGCACTACGACAATTATGTTGTCATCATTCTTATGGCCACTGCTTTTGATCTTTCTTTGGATTTGCGCAATTTCTTTTGAAGTGATTGGGTTGGCCGAAATTGTAACAATTTTTACCTTTTGACCGGTCCCAGGACTTTCCCGACCTTTGAATTTATCATGCTACTTGAAGCTTTATAATGACTCATGCCTTTGTTTTCCATGATAAGAGCCTTGCCCCGATTCTCAAGCTTCTTCCTTATTTCTCATATTGACCTCCTTTAACTCAATGGCATCTCTACGATGCAGGATGATTATTCATAGGAAGATGGCAACAAGTTCAGTAACAAGATAACCTTATCTAATTCACTAATTTGTTCTCCGAGGTTGGCTAGCTGCATGATTAATCCATTTAACATATTTAAATGTGATCAGAAATTTGTACCTTCACCCATATAGTTCCTTTCTTAAAAATAACTTGTTTGCCAAAGATTTGGACTTGTACATACTTTTTAGTCTTTTCTAAATACCACAGTCACTATCTTAATCACCGACATTATTGAGTAGTTCATCAGACAAGTGCGGTCCTATTGCACTAGCTGCCTTTTCATTCATGTCTGCCTAATCCTCATGTTTCATGGGTTCGGGCTTCGTCCCATTGCTATCTGGTGCGTTGCTTGTTGGATAAGTAGACCTTTCATCCTTCTTTGTCATATAGAAAGACCGTCATCACTGTTGAATCTTGTTACCTCGTACTTTACTGACATTTTCTCTTAGAGTTACAACCGACCATGAAAAAAATTTCTATTTATGAGCAGAACATGTGCTCTGATACCAATTGTTGGAAAAAATAATCTACAAAAAATATTTACGGTTCTAACTGCAATAAACGCTAAGAACCAAATTACGGTAATCAACGATAATAAAATGAGAAACAAAGACACAAGGATTTTAACGTGAAAAATTCTTCTAAATTGTAAATAATTAAAAAATCACGACCTGAGAGGAGCAACTGATTTCACTATAGCAAGTACTTTTAATCTTGTAGTTCTAAGGAAAATACTCCAAAAAAAAAGTACCCTTTTTTTATTTTTCTACAATCCTTTTATCTTCTTAACTCTCGGATATGATGATACCTCAGCTTGGACGTGCTTTCATCTTGCACGAAACATTGTTATTTTCTTTTTTGATGATTTTTACCTACAAACAAGAGGGGAAAAACTAACTCCACATATGTGCAAAACATAGCATTACAAGCCTGGATAAAGGAGAGTTATAATAGGTTGACGGACAACATAAAAATAGCCAAACAAGAATGTATATTCTTTCACTGATATGGAGGATTCCTTGTATATGAGCCCATAGTTTGGGATTGAGACGTAGTGATTGTTTTACCTGTAGAAAAAATAAAAATAGAAATATGTTGGTCACTTAAATATTAGAATGGACCAGTTGATTCTCTCTTCGGAGTTTGTATTTAACTATTTTAGGTTATTCTTAACAATGTATAAATTGCATTTGAAGTGACATCAGGTTGGTTTAAACAAGGGAATTAGAATCCTTTTCTACTCATTAGCATGTCTTCTTTCTGAGGATTCATTGTTTGTTTACTGTTTAGTTCAGGAGGTGCAGCGATCACATGTAAAAATAAATTGGAGACTATAGATGAGGAGAATCTTAAGGAAGTTTCGTCCCAGCTTCGTCAAGCATTGACTCCGAATTCTGATTCTGCAAAAGTTCTTGGAATGGATTGGAGCAAAAGGCCTGGACAGTCTGAACCTCCAAGTTTCGTCGATGAGTTCAGTGATCAACCAGTTGCGGATTCAGAAAGTTTTATTGTTGTTCATGGAGCAGGTTGATATTGTCGAGTGTGCTTAGTCATTAGCAAGATTTCTAAGGTTCATTAGCCAACAAAACTATGTGAATTATGAAATGAATAAAACATAAATGTACCAGATTTACTGCTCTAGAAGGACAACTTAGTTCTTAGTTTCATGTAAACTCGTGACCCTTTTACGTTGTCATCATTGCTTTCAGGTTCCTTTGGACACTTTCAAGCTAGCAAGTCAGGTGTTCATAAGGGTGGACTAAGCCGACCTCTTGTCAAGGCTGGTTTTGTTGCTACAAGAATTTCAGTAAGATCCAGCCCTCACCTTTCCGTTTTCAAGCAATATCTTTGTTCCACGTGGCACACATTTTTCAACTCTATTATGTAGCTGATATTTTGTCTTTTTTCCTTTTCTAAATTCTGCTTTTAACTTAGGTCTAGGGTTGCTATTGCTGAGACCAATGAAATATTTGCTTCCCTCTGTTTTCTTTTGCATTTCTGCATTCCATGTTTTTTTCATTTGGGTCACAAAAATTACAGAAAATACTTCATGCATGCATCTTAGTTCTCCTCTTCTTTTGGGCAAATTTCCAGGATGTTATGCGGGTTTAACTTCCATGCTTGAGTTCTTATCTGCTTAACCTTATGCACTACCTGAGAGTTTTCTATTTAGGTGTTCAAGGAACAACGGGTTTGGTGTTTCCTGCACAAATTAAGTGATTATGATTTAGTTACTTGTTAGACTCCTTTGTCTCTATGTAATGATCTCCTTTTTATGCTTTTGCTTTGACGCCCTGGTAATATGCTATAGAATACTCATTTCTCTTTATTCCAGGTCACATCCCTCAATCTTGAAATCGTGAGAGCCCTAGCAAGAGGTACTCATAACAATTTCTTTTCTATACTGCTAGTCTCTAAGCCTGTTTTGAAATAGATGAGATTAAATGTTACTGGTAGCATGACATGTAACATTTTCGCATCTACACTCCATTTACCTCCAGTGGGTCTCACATTGGGCAGGGTTGGGATTTGAAATAAATTTTGATGTTTAAGTACTGAAATCCCTCTCTTAGCCCAACTTCTTTACTGCACGATAAGAAATAGGATTTGAAAAGACACTGTGAAGGCCATAAGTAATTATCATATCAGATTGGAGGGGCTATGATGCTCCGTGGAAGATGTTACAAGGGCACATAACTCTTTTTAAAGCTAACATCCTAATTAATCTAGTCATGCTGTTGATCTTCATAGTTCCATCCAGTCAACCGTCAAACAATCAATGCTCTTCATGTACAAGGCCTGTTGATGATTCATCATAAATGCATATTTTTAACTTTGAAGAGCTTACTTGAATTCATTCTTCACAGATTACATAGTCATTTGCTACATTATGATTTTATGTCTTTGTCTCTTACCAGTACATCCCTAACAAATGGTTTTTTTTGTTGCAGAGGGTATTCCTTCCATCGGAATCTCTCCATTCTCATGTGGTTGGTCAACATGTCAAAGAAATGTTAGGAAGATCATTTTATTAAATGGATATATTGCTATATTTTTAAGCTCTTTCGGAAAAAAACAAATTGTTCCATTCCATGAAATATTTTGAAATTTGACAACTTGTGCTTTTGCAGATGACAGAGGTTGACATTTCAATGGTCATTAAAGCAATTGATGCTGGTTTTATACCTGTGAGTTTGAACTCGTTGGGTCTTAGCCTGACCACTCATTATTTTTCACACATATAACTATCTCCTTAGGCTCTGTGATTATTTTTCAGCTTTGTTTTTTATGTGAAACAGAGACTTCCTCACCATATTCTTACCTTTCCCCTGATATCTTCCATATCATTTTCTTAGCCAAGTATATCATTCAGAATGTGCATGTGTAGGTAGCTTTCTCATGATGTTTAGGCTTTTCATGTCGAGGAGGTGCTTAACTGTCAACTCTTTATTCATAAACTTGATGTCCCACATGAATGTCTAGAAGAATGTTATAGATAGTGCAAAATCTCATGATCATATGGGTTTTGACATACACACCAAAAGCTCAAAAAAACCTGTAGAAGAACATGCAGAAAAGGAAAAAGTTCTACTACTCATAGCTCCTTCTAGCTTTTTACTTTTAGGATGCTTCTGTGCGTGAATGTTGTTGGTAATGATGAATTGCGCTGTCTTGCTCTTTTTGACATGTTAATCAAGAATTTTGAATCCATTCTTCTTGGAGGAGGGCACTGCTGTTGAACAACAACAGTCGAGGTTCCGAAGGGGTTGCAGCAGGCGCCAGCACCAGCAAAAGACCCGACGCTTGTAAAACAACAGATTATATGCATAAGGAAAGGAACTCTGGTGATCCATGGGATCCTTAGAATATTTTACTTCGGGATCGGTTATTTTCGGGTTGTGAGAAAAGCAGATACATCCCATGGTGATAGAAGAGCTGAGAAACATGCATGAAATACTAAGTAAAAAGTGAAAAAACAAGTCCTAGGCGAAGGAATTAGTGAATTGCACACGAGGATTCAAAACTGAAAACAAAATTCACGTGGCCCTCTTACCTAAAAGGGAATCTGAGCTTCCCATTCAGTGGATTGTTCTGTGCTTAACATTTTGTGACTCATAAGCCCACATATCTAAACCAAAGGCTTGCCATGTAAAAATTATAAATAATCTGCACATCCAATCCAAATCCTTAATATAATGGGTGGAGTAGCCGGACAATGATAAAGCTCTTCTGCAACTCTTAAGAAGGTGCGGCATGTTGTATATCTGTAACATTATTTCGCATAAGTAATCTCAACAACTTGAGTTTTAATGTGGCTCGTAGGTTGAAGAGTGAGTTTAGAGCAAAGAGATTAAGATCAACAAGTTGAAACAGGTATCTGTAGGATTGAAGCATAGAAACTGGGTTCAACGAGTAGAGAAAAGAACCTATAATAGAGCTAGTGGCTAGTTGAGTTGGTAGACCGAGCCAAGTGCAAAACGACTAATTGGGTAGAGAGACAATGTACAATTGGACTAGAAGTAGACAGAAAACGGTTGATTGAACAGATTTACACAGAGAACATTTTTACTTAAGATTAGCTCTGTTACCTTGTAAAAGAACCGGAATATTGAAGCCAAAAACTTATGATAATGTGTGAAGCAGCCTAGGTCATAATGTAACTTTTTGGAAACTTTAAACTGATGCATGACATAGTATCTCTATCAAACTATGACAAAACCCGCAAAAAAAGAAAACTAACAAAAGCGGGGTTGGTGCTAAAATCTTTTGGATGAGGGCACTCCCATCATGCAAAACGTTATGTTTCATTCTTGTTTTGGGGGGGGG
>MCJB01040052.1:54076-66892 GCA_002018475.1 Nicotiana obtusifolia | reverse complement strand
GGGGGGGGGGGGGGGGAGAGTTAATAGTATCGATGTAACAGTATGTGCCCGCTATTACTTCCTGCTTCTAGCTCCTTTTCACGTGCTGTAGTAAAGTATCTTCCATGTATTTGAGTATATGACTTGAGCTTAAGTGTTAACTATCTGCTATACCACTATTATAGGCAGAAAAGATCACATTTAATTATGATGTAGGAGCAGATTTCTGCTGAGAGTTAAAGATCTGAAGGCATATAAAGTTTTTTTTTTCTTTTAGCACAACATTTGATTCATGACATTTAAACATTACCAAATTTTAAGAGATGGAGAACTTGTTCCTCCCTCATGGTAATTCATGTTTCTTATGGGAAAAATACCACAGATGATTGTCTCTCTTACAATCACATATGCGCATGAAACCTGTTCAGTGCTGATACTTAGCCGTATGGGTTATTTCAAGAGTTAAAAGCCAATAAATGTATTAACACATGGTATAAACTTTCTGTGTGTAATTTTAAGCTATCTTTATATCCAACGACTATACTTCACAATCAGATAATTTTGTGTTCAAGCACAACCTGAGTAGGTCTGAATACAATTAACTATGGATTATCTAATGTTAATGATAGTTCATCACTAAATTATATATCAAAGGGGCTGGCAGTTAAAGTTTATTTATGTGGTCCGAAAGCTTTTCAAAATATTATTTTACTTGATCTAGTGTCATGTTTATTATAAACAATGTTAATCTGTGTGAAATAACCAATTTATGTTAGCAAAAAGAAAAATATGGTTTTCTGCAAATGTACCTTAGCTTAGTTTTCCCTGTGCCTTGAGTGACCACTTTTGAGTCTTTTCTTCATCGCAAGGAACATCGATTATATTGCCCTTCATAAAGATTTTCTTCTTTATTCTTTCATAGGATATCAGATTAGTGAATTAAAGTATCACTTCCTAATTTGGTCACTTTGTCATTGTAATTGCGTCTATTTTCTAATTTGTGAACATAACTATTGGAATGTTGTAACACAAGTTCATTCGAATTCCAGGTTTTGCATGGAGATGCTGTCCTGGATACATTACAGGTCTGTTTTTCAAGTATAATTGAACATTAACTTGGTGATCATTTACTTAATCCTTTCACTTGTTCAGGAGTGCACTATTCTGAGTGGAGACGTGATAATACGTCATTTGGCAGCTGAACTAAAGCCAGAGTTTGTTGTTTTTCTTGTATCCGACGCATTGTTATGTAGAGAGTGCATTTTGATACTGTTCATGCTCGAGATTTGCAAATTAGAATAGTTACTCCATAAGACTTCCTAGATTCTTCATTTTTACATGAGTGTGCTAATTGCGCTTGAGACATAAATGTCACATTGAGAAAATAGTCTTAAAGTGGGTCCGGATGCTCTTTCTAGCAAAATATCTCTGTATAACTATAAGAAGACATCATCCCTGTGTTGTATGTGAAGGTGCATTTACATTCTTTTTGGAAACATTGCCGTAAAACCTGCGATCTGTTTTCAGATTTACAAGGCATTGTAGATTCTATTTCTAGATCCATCTCAGGATAACAGATTTGCATTTAGGTGCTTTCTAGTCTTGCACAAAATGAATACAGAGCCACTAACTTGGCCAGACAGACATAAGCTCTTACTTTTCATCTCATCTTCGTGGTACTTTGTCTTTGATCAACATGAGATCTTGTTCTATAAATGCTATCCTATACATCTTGAGTGAAGACGGATGTACTTGGCGTATATGATCGTCCACCAGTAGAACCTGGCGCTGTGCTTATCCAGGAAATTGGTAAATGCTCCATTTTAGCCCTAGAGTTGGGTTCATTGTTTTGAATATATTACTTTCATAGAGCAACTACAGGAAGCTGCATCATATTGAGACGAGAAATCTTTACTTGTGACAGCTGTACGTGAAGATGGAAGCTGGTCCGTAGTGAAACCTAGATTAGAGGACACAAGCAAGCCAGGTCAGTGTAGAACAATCGTATTGTCACATCAATTTTGCTTACTTTGGGAACTGAATATGCATTTGAACACCAATGTAGCTTCATTCTCATATCCGCAAATTCCTCAATATTGATAATCGTAAAACAAGTTCATAATTACGTATAAGAAAGCCAGATCAAAAGGAGAAGATTATACTGTTGGGGGCTGCGAATCTGATTGCCTTGTGTGCATATATCAATCAGAATAAGTACATCTGTTCTTATACTGTAAATTGTAACTGAAGAGACAGTGCCATGCTGGATTAGCTGCTTATTTCGTTATAAAGGCACTAAACAACTTGACTTGCATTCAACTATCTTCAGAGAGTTTGTTTACTTGGTATTCATCATTCCTCAATCTTTCATCAACAGTTGAATTCACTGTAGCTGCCCATGATACAACTGGTGGGATGGTGACAAAGATAACAGAAGCCGCTATGATTGCAAAGCTTGGAATCGATGTCTACATAACAAAGGTAATAGGTTTTCCTGGAAAGCCACTGAGGGTGAAAAAATACAGCCTATGCCTACTAGTTTGAGATTAAGGACTGATATATTATTTCTTTTCTTGTGTGCTGAGAAAGAAGGGAGGATTCATATAACTGATCCTAACTTGTTTCGGGCCGAGGCGTAGTTGTTGTTTTCTTGTGTGCTGAGATTTAGGTTGGTGCAGGCAGGAACGGACCACTCAGTGAAAGCCCTTAGTGGAATCTTGAAAGGCAGCATCCCTGATGACTGGCTTGGAACAGCCATAAGGTATATGAGTTAAATCATCGATTACTGCAGTGAAATCTGGTCCGTGCAGCGAGGATGATGATTAATACAGTAAAAGTGTACCATTTGGACCCCTGAACGCGAGGGTTCAAATCATTTTAAGACCTTTTTGTTTCTGGGTGAAGGTATTTACAAACAGCAACTTTTCGGTTTATAATGCCACCCGTACCTCGTTGAACTTTGCATTCGTTCACTAAAGCAATAAAAAGAAATGATTAACCATTTGTATAGGGGCAGGGATTGTAACCTCTCGTTTTCATTTATTTTTGTTGTGGTCTCACTGTTCTTCCTTCCTATTCCTAATCACCTGTCCTTATCATTTTGTCAGTTTTTCCTTGTTACAGATCATAGCAGTACTGGATTAGAAAATTTCATATTTTGGTCCGTTGGCAGAAAGCATATCTCTCAATAAACCGCCACAATTTTAGGCGATAACCGAAGAGAATTTGTTTATATTCTAGCATATGTAAATAATACGATGCCAAAACTCAGGCATGACTATAAGAAGAATTCAAAACCAGTTAGGCGCGCTAATTTAGGACGCCATATCTCAACTACACTATAAGAAGCATTCAAGGCCAGTGCAGAGATGAGATTAAACCTAGTCCCAGTGGTAGCCTAATCAAAGAAATTGAGGATGCAAGTTAACTACGAAGGAATTTTTTTCTCAATCTATGGAATTCCTTTTAATCTAGTGCACCAAACCTGTATTGACATTATCATCATCCGCAGAAGAAGAGGTTCACAGGATGCAAATGCAGGATAAAAGGAAATTACAATAGCGTCAACACTTATAAAAGGCAGCCTGGTTCACGCTATGCGCGGGGCATTGCGTTAACACCTCTGTAAATAATTTTGCAGCTTCATAAAAGCTGAAGCGCAAAATTGTATATAATGCAAGATTCACTTTTCCCACACCAAATTTAAAACCTTTAACATAAACAGAACAAATTCCAACGCATGTTAAAACAACAACCACACTGAAGTCCTAATATGGATATCAGATATCAAAATGGGGATTTGGGGCCTCGGATATAAAGAAAACTAAGTAGATTTCTTGAACAAGTTGGTCCATAATCTTTTTCCTATACTGCAATATCCGTCTCCATTAAGATAACAAATATTTTGCCTAGAGCAACCGCTCTCAACGAATTTACTTTGGACCAATATCCTTCAGTGCACAAATCTGCTCCTCACCCATGGCAGACATGACAGAGACAACAAGGTCTTTGCCCTCAGCAAATCCATCCTTGATCTGCACATTTAGCAAATTATAACTGGTTAAGCAACCTGCAACATTTTCTCGAAATAGAAGAATTAACGACCAAACATAACTCCATAAGTTTCTCACAATGTGATCCCTTTACTAAAAGAGCGTGTTCCATAAGCTGTTAAAATTCCAAGATTCAATGAATTAAGGTCATCTCGTGAACCCACCTAAGCTGCCTAGAGGGTTAGAGCGTGCATTAATGAGCCAAATATTTATTTGGGCTTCAAAATACAACTTGGAAATAGGTGCTGAAAACTTGGATAAGCCAGGTGCTTACTAACCTGCGTGAGAAGACTCTCATCTGTTGGAAGCCTGAGGTCATCCTTGGTACTACCATTTTCAGTGAGAAGACTCACCTGTAATATAATAATGCACAGAAAATTAGGAAAAATTAATCAAAAATAACAAAAAAGAATCTGAGTGGGGAATAGGTATATACAAATCCATCCTCAGAGATGTCGATGAGCTGGTAATCTGTACGATTAACATGGGGGACCTGCCACAAGCACAGTTATAATACATTAGAACAATTAAATAATGAAAGAATATAGCGAACTGCACATGAAGATCACCAGGAGCACATACATCACAATTGTGTGAAGAGGGAACAATATCCTCGAGCTTCTTGCCAGTGAAGATATCAATCGCAACAAAGTGACATTTGGCATGTCCGTGCTTGCCAGTCTTGGAAGTAGACACTTCCACGACCTGTTACAAGTGTACACGTTAGCAAACACTGATAAGCAATGAAGGAAATTTTTATAGGACAGACTTTCTGATTGCAAAACAAAGAACAAAGGCCAAATTAAATTTTTTTGTTGAAAGCGAGATGACCAATGACAATGTCCAATTCAGCAACAAAGTGAAAATCTTTTAAATCTAACCCAAGAGTCAAAAAGGAGATCATTTTTTATAACCGAAGAATCCCTGAATGCACGTGGCACAAGGTTGGAAACCCGACGGATGACAGGCCCACTCCCCTGCCCTTCTCCACTTAACTAGGCTTTTGTCTATAGCAGGGTTACCCGCTCCTAACCCACAGATCACAAGTTGCACTCTTACCACTAGAAATTATTTTCTTTTGAGCTAATATCTTCTCTCTTTGAGTAAGACTTGCCTTAGATTAAGGCAGACAATCTTTGTCAATATCATTATGTGATGTTAGTGTTATTATGATCCCATTATAAAAAACAAACTTGCATACTTAAGAGTTTTTCACATATTTTTTCACAAAGTTTTGTGAGGTTAATATTTTCTGCTAACAGATAGTTAGAATCTATTTTATGTTTTGAAGCAGAATGTCTGTTAACAGCAAATGTTAATGAAAAATCTTTTCTTTGCACGAAATATATCATACCCTAATTCAAAATCGAAATTCAGACAGCACAAAGATACAAACTTGAAACAAAAACTACAAATCTAAATCAGTAAGTAAAATTAACCGCAAAAGGCATCAGATCTAGAATTTATAAAATTAAGAGAGAAAAACCTTGCAAGGGCGGGCTTTGATGACAATGTAACCGTTCTTACGGATAGTACCAGCTTGTTGAGGATAAGTCTTTGAAGCTCCGGCGTCGGCCTTTGACTCAAACTGATGCTCCTCGTCCGACATTTTTGATGAACAAATAAACTAAAGAGGGCAAATAACAGGGAGCGCGTGGGCTGCTCATATATATATATATATATATATATATATATATATATATGCTTTGTCAGTTGGAAACTTTTGGGCTTTCCACATTCTTTTTTCCTGGATGATTAATTTTGAACCGTTGATTTAACTTGTCTGTGGAAAGATATTTCATTTCCCCTATGTGTTTTGCGTTGAAACGACGCAGTATTATTTTATTTTCAGGGGTTTTTTTTTTTGAAAAAAACAATTTAGAATTTTGTGCAGTGGAGGGGTGTCTATAGTTATAAAATTTATATCGTATTAATTTTTTTTGATTATTTTATAAAATATGTATCATATATATATATATATATACGAAATTTCAAACTTATTTACCCGGTTTAGGTTTTTCAATTTACAGAAAGTAACTAAAGTCTTTTACAAAATATATACAAATCTGGTAAAAAACTACAATTTGAATATAATTTTTGGTTGTACAGAATACGATCAAAAACTATAATTTACATACAACTTATATACAACTATGTTAGTTGTATATATTTTGTATGTCGCTTGTACCTTTATAAAAATATATACAATTTATTTATGTCTATTTCTTTGAGTTTCAATATGAAATTCCAACCAAAATCAACTCGAATCTTCACCAAATTCTCTCAAAATTGATTTATAAACTACAAAGGATATTCCCAATAATTTGCAACAATACAATCCAAACAAATAATAATTTTGTAAAATCCAAACAAATTTCTAATACCAATAGTTTAAGAGTCAAGAATATGTTAGTAATTAAACTTGTAGTTCAACATACTCAAGGTTCTCAGTTTCATGTATAAGATTCTTTCTTACTTTAAAGGCGTTATTATTTGATAATGTTTCAATTTTAATTTTATTATGCAAAGGGAAAATTATGCACAAGGTTTTGGACTGTCCAAAAAGAAGGAGAGTAGCTGATAAAAATGCAGAGGAAACTAGTGCTGATAGTAGCAATGATTAAGCGAAATTGTGGCATAATTACAGTTGAGCATTATCCGCAAATCCATACGAACCAGATGGGTTTCATGGTAATCGTTCGTATAAACTTTAAGCTGAAGATTCTTCTTATAAATTCTAAGCATGGTATTACTCGGTTAGGATGTTACTGGAAGCTGTTTGGTGAAACTTTTATGTTGCAGTAAATATTTATCCTAGTTGAACTTGGGGAAGGAAGAAGAGGGAGAAAAAATGAGTAGGACTGGAATTTAATATATTATTTTGTATAAAATAGAAATTGTATATTCTAATGTAATTAAGTGACAACTTCTCTAGCAAGGGTAAATAAATTTATAATTTAGTATAGATAGGTAAATGTCTCTTCTTTCTTAATTTCAACATTGTAAATAGCTATGAAGGCCTATTTCCTCTCCAACAATTATCTCGATTTATCTTCGGTATCAATACACTTTAGTTAATTTCAATATTTTCTATAATTGTTATGTAAGAATCCCTAGCAGAAGTTAGAACGAGATAACATGCATACTTGCATAGAAATTTGTCAAAACTTTGTGATTTGCTACTCAAGATGGTGGAAATAATTTACTTTTAACAGGAGTAAATTAGGTAGAAATAATCCTAGCATAGAGACTTACACTGCGGGCAAACTTATGGTGCGAACTTGGGTGGCATAAGTGTTTTCTTTGTGAGAGTGAGAAAATTCTTCCGATTTGAGAGTCCTTAAAATATATTTGAACTTATACTGAGTGTGTGGACTACTTTCTCTGTGATTTGTTGGTGAGGACACATGATTTGCAAAGGATGGGTAGAGACCTTGATTTTTGAGTTGGCACCAGGAGCGTCATAGTGTACAATGCATTGGAGTCAAGTTTTGAGGCGAAAATGTTAGAAAGAGTCACATGAATATTTTAAATAATCTTGGCATGAATTTAAAATTTGAGGAAATATATGAAGAGTGCATATGCTGGGTTCTAAGCGTTGATATAACCATTTTCATTAGTGTGCTACTTAAATATGTTTGAAAGGTATTTCTTACCTATGCGCTTAAATTTAAGTTGCTCGAGAACGAGCAAGAGTTTAAGTGTGGGCTGGAGATAAAGGATGAAATGTGCATGTTTTGAGTGTGTTTGTGTATTATTTCTTGTATGAGTTATGAGAGTTCGCACTGCTTTTGAAGTGAAAATATGTTTATTACGTGTTTCTTATGTGTAGGAACAAATTTATGCGGAAAAGGATCAAATAGGAGAAACATTGATAAAAAAGAGCTGAAGAGAAAAGTCCCGGACAGCGAAGCGAGGTTCACTTCGCCAGACCGGGACCGGATCAGAAGAAACCAGAAAAGTCTTGGACAGCGAAGCGAAGTTCACTTCGCTAGAACGGGACCGGAACAGAAGAAACCAGCTTCTCCAATCCGAAATAGAAGAAGGAAAATCCGCCCCATACAAACCCTAGTCGCTATAAATACATCCTAAAATGTGCTTTTGAGGAGGAGACACTACTTTGGAGGGGGAGACACTACTTTGAAGGGAGGGAAGGCTTTGGGGAGGCAAGAACACACTTGAAGCAAGGAGAAGGATTCAACTTCATGTTTTTCCCTCTTTCTTCCTCTATTTCCATTATTGTTTGTGAATTCTAGTATGTAGGTTTGCATACTATTATGAATAGATAATTTGTTATCTAGGGTTTTGATGGAACTGTTTGGAGGATGAATTCTTGTTATGTTTTTATATAATTGAGCCTTTGAATTTCTCTACTTGTTTAACTATGCGTTTATTTGAGTTGATTGAAGAGCTCTCAATTGATTGTACCTATTTATTATGTATTGCTTGGGAAATGGTACATATTTAGGTAGTTGTTGAACAACATTACTCCTAACGTATATGAGGAATTAATACGGAGGATTTAAAGGTGGGATTAGAAATAACGAAACCTTGGTGCGATCTTAGTGAGCAATGAAATTAGTGCCAGCTAGCGTAATTCGAAAGAATACTTCTAGTTAATTGTGGTAGTTAATCGGAAGAGAATTACGACACCCGAAGTACTCACGATTGATAGAGAATACTTAGGCGAAATTATATGAGACGTAGCGGGAAGGATTCCGATAATTGGAAAAATCATAACTCTAGGCTTCCTTAACCTTGTCTCCAACCCTTAGTATCTTTAGTTGTTAATTCACTCCTTTAATTTGTTAGTTAATTAGTTAGACATAAGAATCTTTATATTTATAATCTAGCAATTGTTCAAACTTGTCTTCTTAGTGATAGCAAACAGTAGTAGCTAAACCTTACTTCTCTGAGGGATTTGACTCCGGACTTGTAAATCAGATTATATTTGCAACGATCGTTTAGTCCTTTTTATAAGGCATAGTTGGGTGTGATCAAATTTTGGCGTCGTTGCCGGAGAACTAACCGTGTAGCTGTAGGTGTACATATTTCTAGGTTTAAAGTTTGAACTTTTATTTTGTTTTCTAATATTTTATATATATATTTTTTAGTTTTAATTGTTGAAATGAAAAATATGGAATCATGGAATTATGAGAGTTTCGATGTTGGTAATTCTACTGTTGATCTTCCTAATGCTTATTGTGGATGAAATCACCAGCGGCAAAATTATCAAAATATTCCTGGGAACGAGTTGTGTGCACTAACTCAATCTTATGTATAGAATATATGTGATATTTGTGGTGGACAAGCTGATCACTTTTATGGTTGTTCCCCCTTATTATGATGGTTCTACATTTTCTTGTGAGGTTAACAGGAATAAAGAACTCGGGAAAGCTGACCTGAAGTAGATCAAAGATATGTTGAAGTGCCTTTTGGAACAAATATGATGTGAAATCACAGCAAATGAGAATTGATCATTATGAGGATAAAAAGGAGTCAAGAGGAGAGGTAGATGAGGCTTATATTTTGAAATTTTTAAGGCCGTCTAGGCAAGGTGACACTCCTCGATTGAGAGCCAAAAAGTACATGAGAATTTATTTAATTTTTGACTCGCAAAAATTTGTACCGTCCCAAGGGCATAACCATATGCTTGAAGCAAAACTTGGTTCAATTCATAGGCTCGAGGTGGAGGCAAAATAATAATTCGCGTCGTGCCGCGATGTTAAATCAAGTGCTTGTTGGGAGGCAACCCAACTTTAATGTTTTCTATTGTATTATTATTGTAGTGTTGTTTTTGATTTCTCTAGGAGCATGAGAAGCAAGGCTATTGGAAGAAAACAAAAGCAAGTGAGATGGTTAGAACTAAGTATGGAGTGCCCACACAAAGAATCAAGTCTGGGAGAAGTCTAAGTACCCCATGAGCTACTAATGCTTCGGCATTTGGCCTACCAGGGAGTTTCTTTTACCCTCTTGTATTTATGGGTATGCATTGGGGACAATACATAATTTTAAGTGTGGGGTGAAAAGACTATTCGTGTGATTTTTTATGCTATTTTAGTTGTGTTATTTTATGTTTTGTTTTAAATAAATAATAAATAAAAAATAATAATTAGGTAGAAATAATTCCTCTTGGTTTTTCTTATGGACACGGTTCTTTTTCAAGGGATGAATCTTTGAACCGCTTAGTAGTTTTTTTCTTGTAGATAGAATTTTCAAAACATTTTGGACTTTTTCCGATAATGGACTTCCCGGATAATTTTCTTGAGGGTTTAAAGTCCAAAGAAAAATATAAAAGAAAATTCTTTTTTTCTTTTGAACTAATAATGGAATGGGGAGAATTTGAGTATCTATGCATTTTGACATGTTTTATATTGGGGCTTAGGCCTGGAGCATTTGAACTAAGTACTTTCTTCGTGGTCTTTGTGATTACATGCCTTGAAAATATGTGTGGCTTTCTTTTAACATCGAGGCTCATCTTTCGACTCCAGTGACTAATTTTCGTGTGCTTAAATTTTATGATGATTGTTCTAGTTGCTTTAACTTGAGGATCGGGTCCGAGCTGTCCTGAGTGAGTCATGTGCATTGTGTGAGGTGAGATTTTGTTGTACTCTATGCCATCCTTGTTAGTCTACAACTTGCCGCGTGTGTGAGTCGAATCTAAATGATTAAGTCTTGTAAGTTTGGGAAGTGATATAGGCTTTCTTTGATTGACCACTTAGCCTATTTGCCTACCAGTGCTAATATTATCCATAGTCATCCCTTTTGAACCTGTAGACCTTTTCTTTGGCAACCCCATTACGAGCTGAATCCTTGTTGTTCTTAGTTAAATCTTATTGAACTTTTTCCTCCGAAAGCACTTAAGTAACTAGAAGAGTAAATAAAGATATTGGGTAGATTTTGAGTGGAACCATAGAAAGGGCCGACAAGGTGCACTTATTTATAAATAAAAAAAATAAAAAAGTACTAGCCGAAAACACTAAATTAAGGAGAGTGATGAA
This sequence comes from Nicotiana obtusifolia, assembly GCA_002018475.1. NCBI lineage: Eukaryota > Viridiplantae > Streptophyta > Magnoliopsida > Solanales > Solanaceae > Nicotiana > Nicotiana obtusifolia. The sequence goes on along the minus strand of MCJB01040052.1, from coordinate 55,860 downwards.
AAAAAACACAAATTGTAACGACCCAATCGGTCGTTTTGAGCTCTAGCGCATCGATCAATGGTTTGAGGCCTTGAGTAGCTTCACTTGAGGTATTATGACTTGTACGTGTGGCCGAATTGAATTTCGGGAAATTCAGAGTTGATATGGAAAGAAAATTCTAATTTCGAAAGCTTTAAGTTGGAATAATTGATTAAGGTTTGACTTTTGAGTAAACGACCCCGAGATTGGAATTTGAAGGTTCCTATTAGGTTCGTATGATGATTCTGGACTTGGGCGTATGTTTAGGTGGTCCGAAAGCATTTCGGTGCCTATTATGGAAAGTTGGCATTTTGAAGGTTTTAGAATTTTTTAAGTTTGGTTTGAGGTGGACTTTGGTGTTATTGATGTTTGTTTTGGGGTTCTAAGCCTTGGAATAGGTTCGTATCGTGATTTGTGACTTGTACGCAAAGTTTGACGTCATTCCGGAATATTTTAATTTGATTCGGACGCGTTCGTCGAAGTTTGGAAGTTTAAAGAAAGGTTTCGATCGTCGAAATAGTTTTGATGTTGTTTTGTGTGATTTGAGGCCTCGAGCAGGTTCGCGTTATGTTTTGGGACTGGTTAGTGTGTTTAGACGGGGGCTCGGGGGCCTCGGGTGTGTTTCAGGATTGTTTCGGACCAAGTGTGGGTGCAGCTGGTATTATGCATCGCGATAGCGAGGTGTACGTGATCGTGAAGAAGGAATTTGGGGGCTGCTCGTTTGTGCTACGCGATCGCGACTTGGGAACCACAATCACAGAGAAGGGAATGATGGACTAGGGATTTTGCCTTACGCGAACCCGATTTTTGGTTCGCGAACGCGCAGTTCTGGGAGGTAAAGCTTCGGGATCGCGAGTGGATGTTCGTGACTGCGATTGAGGAATTTTGGGCAGCTGGTTGATGGCCTTCGCGATCGCGAGGGAATTTCCGCCATCGCGAAGAAGAACGGACCTGGGCAGAATGGTTTTAAGTTGGGGTTTTGCTCATCTCACTCATTTTTTTACTTGGTTGGGCGACTTTTGGGGTTATTGAAGAGGAGATTTTTGTCATCCATTGTGAGGTAAGCTACTCCCACATATTGAGTTAAAGACATGAACTATATACGGATTTATACATGAAAATTTATGGAAATTGTTGGATTATTAAAGAAACCTAAAAATTGGTATTTTTAAAATTTGACCATGAAATTGGACATGGAATTGGAAATAAATTATATATTTGAGTTTGTGGTGTTATGGGTAATGTTTATCTTCGAAATTTTTTGGAAATCAGGCACGTGGTCCCGAGGGTTGACTTTATTGACTTTTCGAGCGGAGTAGGGAAGTGTTATAAATTAATTAATTTTGATGTTGGTGTATATTTGTATTGGGTTTCATGATTGTTTGACTAGCTTCGGATCGTTGGCTTTGAATTGAGGAGTTAGAGTGGCGTTGGAGCCGGTTATGAAACTTCGGGGCGAGGTAAGTCTCCTGTCTAATTTTGTGAGGGGGAAACTACCCGCTCAGTGATGTAATTGTTATGTGCTATTAGTTGTGGGGGCTAAGTACTCACTAGGCGGCGAGAGTCGTACATAGCTAAAGCATGTTTATGTCCGGGTAGACTTAGGACTTTACCATGTAATATTTGGAATATTTGAATTCATTTAGCCTGCTTAGTTAATTGAAATTTTAATTGAACTTGATTTAGAAAAAAAAAATTAAAAAAAATAAAATAAATGAATAGCTATATATTAAATACATATATATATATATATATATATATATATA
>MCJB01040052.1:27147-53903 GCA_002018475.1 Nicotiana obtusifolia | reverse complement strand
TATATATATATATATATATTGACCGAGCCTTATTACCTTGAGTTGTTGGCAAGTTATTTGAGAAACGGTAAAGGTTATAATCATCTTGTGTTGTTATACTGTATCATAAACTCGTGTCTCGTAATTTGATAATTCCTTTTCTTTCTTGGGGAGCGGGCCGAACGCCTCGACAGGATTATGTACCACATTCTCATGGGAGCGGGTCGTTCACCTCGGCAGTATAATTGATGCATCTACGGTCCGCTCGACCCTCATCAGTGTACACGTTATGATGGGATCGGGCCGATCGCCTCAGTAGTATCATATTCTTTCTGAGATCTGGCCGTATGACCTCAACGTAATTGTGCCTTATATCGCTAGCAGTCCGAATATTCGCGAGATTTTTCTTCCACTCATTGCCTTGCATTTTATATGGCACTTGATAATTTCGAGCTGTCGAGATAGAATACGAGATTGAAAAATTGATATTGTTAAAAGAAATTTTGGAAGATTGTGTTAGTTACAGATTTACCTCACTACTTTTGTTGTACTCTTATCTGTTTATAATTTACCATATTAATTTATTGGACTACTAGTAAGTGTCGATGTCGACCCCTCGTCACTACTTCTACGGGGTTAGGCTAGATACTTACTGGGTACGCGCTTATTTACGTACTCATGCTGCACTTTTGCACTAAATATGCAGGATCTGACAGGTTCATTTGATGATCATCTTGGCGCGTAGGCGCAACTGTTGAGGAGACTTCATGTAAGCTGCATTCCACGCTACGCATCGCAGTCCACAAAGTCTCTATCGTACTATTTATTTTATCCTATATCTTATTTACATTCTAGATAGATGATGTATTATTATTGTACTCCTTAGTAAATGTTCATGCATTTGTGACACTAGGTTTTGGGGATACCTATTGGGTGTTCTTATTGTAGTTCGCGTAATTATTATTATTTCACCTTGTAATTATACCTCATACGGAAATTGAAAAATAAAATCACAGGTTTTCTACGAGTACTAGATTTTACATTACTTATTCAATTGGATTCATGATTTCGAAAATAGTAAAATGAGTAACTAATTGATTAATCACTGTTGGCTTGTCTGATGACGGCATTAGGCGTCATCACGGCCTATAGTGGAATTTGGGTCGTGACATAAAAGAAAAAAATTAATACCACCTCCCGTAACTTTGTCTGGGCTAGTAAGTATCTATATGTTGACGTGCTTAATGAAGAAGGGTCTAAATGTGTATGGTTTCATGGAAAGGCATCGAATTGGTCAGGATAAGAAGGTGCTTAAAAATGAAATGTAGAGTATTAAAGTGCTTATGAGGGTTAGTCACTATTTTCTCAAATATATCCTACACATTCCTTAGTCTACATTACCACCTATAAAGTCCTACTTGATCCTAGACTTTGCGAGCTTAAATTAGTAGAGACTTACACTACGGTCAAGCCCATGGTACGAACTTGGGTGGCATAAGTCATAAGAGTTTCTTTGTGAGAGTGAGAAAATTCTTCCGATTTGAGAGTCCTTAAAATATAGTTGAACTTATATTGAGTGTATGGACTACTTTCTCTGTGATTTGTTGGTGAGGGCACATGATTTGCAAAGGATGGGTAAAGAACTTGATTTTTGAGTTGGCACAAGGAGCGAGTCATAGTGTGTAACGCATTCATTGGAGTCAAGTTTTGAGGTGAGGATGTTATAAAGAGTCACATGAATATTTTAAATAATCTTCGCATGAATTTAAAACTTGAGAAAATATATGAAGAGTGCATATGCTGGGTTCTAAGCGTTGATATAACCATTGTCATTAGTGTGATGCTTGAGTATGTTTTGAAAGGTATTTCTTGCCTATGAGCTTAAATTTAAGTTGCTCGTGGACGAGCAAGAGTTTAAGTATTGGGTGGTGATAAAGGATGAAAAGTGCATGTTTTGAGTGTGTTATTTCTTATTTTACTTGTGGGAGTTCATACCGCTTTTGAAGTGAAAATATGTTTATTACGTGTTTCTTATATGTAGGAACAAACTTATGCGGAAAAGGAACAAATAAGAGAAAAATTGATGAAAAAGAGCTAATGAAAAAATTCTTGGACAGAGTGAGGTTCACTTTCCCAGACCGGGACCGGATGAGAAGAAATCAAAAAAGTCCTAGGCAGTGACGCGAGGTTCATTTCGCCAAGCCGGGACTGGAGCAAAAGAAACCAGCTTCTCCAATCTAGAATAGAAGAAGGAAAATCTGCCACATACAAACCCTAGTCGCTATAAATACATCCTAAAATATGCTTTTGAGGAGGAAACGCCGCTTTGGAGGGGGAGACACTACTTTGGAGGGAGAGAAGGCTTTGGGGAGGCAAGAACACACTTGGATAAAGGAGAAGGGTTGAACTTCATATTTTTCCCTCTTTCTTCCTCTATTTCCATTATTGGTTATGAATTCTAGTATGTAGATTTGCATACTATAATGAATAAATAATTCTGTTATGTATCATTTTGATGGAACCGTTTGGAGAATGAATTCTTGTTACTTTTTTATATAATTGAGTCTTTGAATTTTTCTACTTGTTTAACTTCGTATTTATTTGAGTTGATTGAAGAGCTCTCAATTGACTGTGCCTATTTATTATGTATTGCTTGGGAAATAGTACATATTTAGGTAATTGTTAAACAATATCACTTCTAACGTATATGAGGAATCAATACGGAGGGTTTAAAGGTGAGATTAGGAATAACGAAACCTTGGTGCGATCTTAGTGAGGTGAATTAGTACCAGCTAGCGTAGTTCGGAAGAATACTTCTAGTAAATTGTGTAGTTTCTCGGAAGAGAATTACGACACCCGAAGTACTCACGATCGATAGAGAATACTTAGGCGTAATTATAGGAGAGTTAGCGGGAAGGATTCTGACAATTGAGGAAACCTTAACTCTAGGTCTCCTTAATCTTGTCTCCAATCCTTAGTATCTTTAGTAGTTAATTCACTTCTTTAATTTGTTAGTTAATACGTTAGAAATAAGAATCTTTATTTTTATAACTCTAGGAATTATTCAAACTTGTCTTTTTAGTGATAGCAAACAGTTGTAGCTAAACCTTAGTTCTCTGTGGGATTTGACTCCGGACTTGTAAACTGGATTATATTTGCAACGACCGCTTAGTCCTTTTTATAAGGCATAGTTGGGCTTGATCATTAAGTGATTAAAGAATTTTACTATTAAGTAATTAATTGCCCATTTCTTCCTTTCATTCCAGGCCAATATAGGTCTACAACATTCTTGTCAAACCAACAACTTCCTCCAAATTTAAGCAGATAAACTACAGGTAAAGAACAAATGTTCAATACTTTCATTCTCCACTCTACAAAAAGGACAAATTAAATTCACAAACAATTCCCTTTAAGCTAATTATGTATTGTATAACTTTCCATGTATTGCTAGAAAAAATATAAATAATTTCACCCTGGTTGTTATAGAACTTTTTCGAAGTCACCTCTTAGTTGAATGTGTAATTCCTTTATTGAGAAGCTATCCCTGTTTTGTAATTGTGAGACATCATATCCAATTCATTGCAGCATTTAGGTAGCTTGTTTTGGCATGACTTCCCCAAATTTTGGCCCTTTCCCATAATATGCATTGACCTATAACTTGTCTCTTTTTGGCATAGACTTCAAAGTAATTTACAGACAATAGTTTTTCTGATACAGATTCCATAGTAATTTACAGACATCAATTTTGTTCCAATATTCAATGTACATCAAGTTTAGGCCAGCTGTAATTTTAAGATGGCAAACTGCCTCCCAGGTTACCAATGCTTTCTTTGAAGATTCATGTGATCCAGTCCATAAAAACCTCCTATAGTGTCTTTTAACTTTTTTTTATCACTTTTTTGGGCAAGATAAATATTTGTGACTAAAATATTTATATTAAAAATAATATTGATTTAACCAGATGCAACATTCTAGTCATACGACAAAAATTTAGTTGTCCAAGAGGTGATTCTACTAATTATTTTGTCTATCAAGGGTTGACACTGAATAGTAGATATTCTCTTGGTGCTGAGAGGTACACCAAGATATTTGAAAGGCAAGCTTTCTCTAGTAAACTCCAGATTATTTAGAATTTACTATTCTACCCTTGCTTGCATTCCTCTAAAATAAATGGAAATCTTCTAAGCATTTCACAATTCCAGGAGCTCTTGAAAAGCTAAGCAAATAATCATATAATTTTTTTTACAGATACTTCATTACCACTACAAAATAACAGTAAATTATCAACAAAACCAAGTTGTATAATGTCTAACCTAGCACACTTAGGTCGAAAATTAAAGTCGGGATTTTGTTCTAAGTGTTTTTAGTCGCCTATTGAAGTATTCTATAGCCGATACAAACAAAAAGGGTGACATAGGATCCCCTTGTTGAAGCAATTTTCTTGCAGGAAAAAGTCTGGTTAGCTTACCATTATTAGTGACAGAATAAGAAACAGTAGTAATATATAGTATAATCCACCTTATAAAGGTATCAGAGAAGTTTTGACCATTAAGCATTTTTTCAAGAAACACTCATTCTACAAAGTTGTATGTCTTTTGTATATTAATCTTCAACATACACTTTAGAGAAATCCCTTTCCTTCCATACTTTTTTACCAATTCATGCCCTAAGATAATATTATCAATAATTATCCTTCCAGGCACAAAAGCAGACTGATATTATCAATCAATAACTCTATAACTATCTTTACATTCTTTTTGTTAGTATTTTAAATATGATCTTATACATCACAATGCAACATGAGATATGCCTAAATTCTCTTATTGTAGGGGTTTTGTTATCTTTGGGATCAGTGTGACACTAGTGCGATTCATAGTTTTGAACATTTTCTTTGTATCAAAGAAGTTCAACACTATATGTATAATATCATAACAAATAATGGGTCATATTTTCTTGAAAAAATAAACATTTAGTCTATCATATCAAGGGACCTTTAGAACATCAATTCCATATATAGCATTGTATACTTCCCAACTAGTTATTAGGCTAATCAACTAAAATTGCTGATCTCTATTTACTATATTCCCTTCTTTTATTATTGTTGGTTGTAAGGCAGGCAGGTAAGGTGCAACTGATCCCAACAAAGCACTATAAGAGCTGATAATATTTTCTTCCAACCTTTTTTGTCTGTATCACCTCTCCCATAGCATTCATTAATATTTTGATCTTTTTTATGCTTCTCTATTTCTTGCATGAAAATAAGTTATATTGGAATTATCCAATTGTAATCATTGTACTCTTGACTTCTACCCTGTGATACTCTCTTTAATGGTTGCCCATTTTCTTAAAGTTCTTCTAAGCTCTTTTGTATCTAACAAGTTCAGCTGATAACCATCCTTCATCAACTCCTGGACTTCTACTTTTTTTTTTTGTGTCTTGAACTTTAACTTTCACCGTAATGAATTCTTTTGTGTTCAAAGTCTTCAAACCCACCTTAACTCACTCAGCTTATTCCATACACTAGGTAGATATGATTCTTGAGTATTAGGCTGCCAGTATTCATCTATTGTCTTCAAAGATTTATATATGCAGCAATGCAGTTGAAAAACCTAAATGGCTTATCAATTTCTCAAGGTACCTATCAAATATCAAATCAAGTGGAGAGGGGTTTGAGAACAAAGATTCATATCCAGCACATTTAACAAAGGCATATGTAACGTCCAATCTGCATTCAGTAGAGGTCTATCAATCCTGCTATAGATTGTCCTGATACTCCAAGTATATTTAATTCCTCCCAACAGTTGATAACTTTGTTAGTTTCACCCCTTATAAAGTTCTTAAAGTCTCTAAATTCTATATCTTAGAAAAGGCTCCCATTAATTCTATCATCCACCTCTGTGATGGCATTAAAATCTCCCATAAGCAGCTAAGGCCCTTGCATATTGCTTTCCAATAAATTAAGTTTATTGCACATAGAATTTTTACCCTCCATAGTGTGAAGCCCATATATGTCTGTAACACTAAAGTGGTAGACATATCCAACACATTCACACTACCATAAATAAACTAGTCTAGTGTATCAAAATACTGAAATTAAACAAGATAAGGTTCTATAGGATCCATATTCTACCTCTTCCGTTTGGGTTATAATTTACACACTAGTGCCACTTATTAGCAATTCTTTGTATGATTTTCTCAACAACCAGCAACCCCTTTATCCTATGTTTGACTACTACAAGAATCCCCACTTTATTATCCCTATAAACTGAACTTGTTAAATGGGCCGTGCCAGCCTACTAACAATACAGTTTGACCCGGTTCAGCCCGGGTCAGCCCGGTATGCTAAGGGGGTAGGGCGGGTTGTTTAGGATTAGGGGTTTAGCCGGACGGGGGCGGGTCAATTTTTTCTAATCGGTGCCTCGGACCCGCTTAGCCCGGTAATTCACTAATGGGTTTTTACTGGATTCCAGCCGGATTATCATAGGGTAATTTTTTTTAAAAAAAAAGAATTCTTTTACGTTGCCAACGGTCAAATTCAAAAATGACCGTTGGGCAGCAACTATTTTTTATATTTTTAGCCATTTTGGCCTACTCCTTAAGAATAGCTTCCACCCCTAATAATTATTAAATTATATTTTTAACCTTTTAAAAACTATAAGTAGCTCCACATCTTCTTCATTTTTCTCACAATTTGCTCTCTTACTACTCTAATTCTCTCTCAATTCTCTCTTGATAGTATTGTTTATTGCTCTCGAGTTCTCAGTTACTTATTATTTCAAGGCTTATCAAATATTTACTTTAGCCACTACAAGATTATAATTATCAAGTGAAGTTTGGTATCAATATCTTTAAATATTAATTGAAGTGTGATATCAAATTTAGTGCGGCGTCCGGACTCCCGGTACACTCGTTCCATCTCTTTCTCTTCTTTGGTGTTTATTTTTATTTTATTATTTCGAATTATTAATTTAGTTTTTTAAATTTAATTTACATAATGGATATATTTAGAGTAGTCAACAAAGCGTGTACTAGTAGGGGTGGTACTAGTAAGAGTAAAAATCCTAAAAGATCAAGAGGTGGCACTGGTTTTTCTAGTAGCTTTACACATATTTCGAAAAATTCACCTGAAAATTTAAATATAAATTATGAGCAACTTCAAGAAGATTATGGTATAAATGATAATTTAGATGATATTCAATCACCTAATAGTCTTGAAACACCATCACCTACACCTGGTACTGCTAGTCAAAATACTAGGGGTGACAGTTGTGGTAATATAGGTAGGCCTCCCCTTCCTATTAAGAAGAATCGAAGATTAAGAAGTAAGTGTTGGCAATTTTTTAAGAAGAGAAAGATTATGTAAGATGTACTATTTCTAAGGAAGCCTATAAACATGAGAGCGGAGGAAGGAGGAACGGGTCAACTTCGTAGGCACATGGTAGATAACCACCCTATTGCATGGGCTGTTGATGAAGAATCTGGCCAACAAAACTTAATCCGGATACTGACAGTTCAATGGGTAAATACGATATAGTGAAAGATCAGAAAGAATTAGCTAAAATGATAATTTTAGGTTGTTTACCTTTTAGTTTTGCTGCTTCACTATATCTTGTTTATATTTGAAGAATTTATAACCCTTTGTTTAAAGGTATTTCTAAAAGTACTTGTAGAGCTGATATCTTTAGGCCTTTTGGACAATATCAGTCATATATCCGCTATTTGTTCGCTAGTCTTTCTTGTAGAGTTTCTCTTACTTCTGATATTGGTCGTGCTGTTAATGGAAATGATTATTTGACTGTTATATGCCATTGGATAGGTGATAATATTTTTATGCAAAAACGTATTATTGCTTTTAAATATGATGAAGATCAAAGTCATACTGGTGTATTTATAAGTAATACTATCCATGAAGTTGCTATATTTTACAATCTTTCAGAGATAATGCTTCTAACAATAATGATACTATTACACTATTAAAATTACATCTACACCCACCACTTGTTGAAATATTTCATATGAGGTATGCATGTCATATTTTATAATTTAATTGTTAAGAGTGGCCTTGAATTATTTAGAAATAAGATCACTTTAGTTAGAAGAGTTGTTGGTGTAATTCAAGAAAATAATAGAAGTGCTAGATTAAATGTGTTTAAGGATAAATGTGTACAATATGGACTAAAACTAAGACTCATGCCTGAAGAAATAGTTACTAGGTGAAATTATACTTATTTATTCTTAAGATGTTATTTTAAATATAAAATGCCAATAACTAAAGTTGCTAATTCTCATTGTACTGATCCTAACCGTTTGTTAACATCTAGTACTTGGGATATCATTGAAGATGTTGTAAAACTTTTACAAAAATTTTATGTAGGTACACTTGAGTTTTCTGGAGCTTATTATCCTACTATTGCAACTGGTTTAGTACATATTGCTGAAATGTCTCTTTTACTCCATAATTTCAAGACGAAAGAAGGATATAGTTATGTTGTTGAATCTATGCTAGATAAAATTAAGAAATATTTATATCATATTCCCCCTATTTACCAAATTGGTGCTAATTTAAACCCTTCTATCAAAATGGCCATTAGTCACCAATTAATCACTACTTTATATGTTTATATGGATATTGGACCAACTAAAACCCCTGATGTTAAAACTTATATTCTGATCTGCACAAACATTTACAAACATTATATAATTATTATGCTAATATTGTTGATGCTTCTTCTATTGTAGATGCAAATATTCCTTCAAGTTCAATTTCTACATCTGCATCCGGTGCTTTGGAGGATCATGATGGTGTTGAAGATTATTTAATTTGGTCTACACTAGGAGAGCATCAACAAACCTCCAATTCTACTTGCAAAAAGTAACAGAGCCCTGCACAAAAGAATTTATACTGATGAGTTGGTAGAGGAACAACTCAAATCAATTTCTTGTTCTTTCAGCAATGGCTCGAGATGGGCTAAATATGCCGATTTCAACAGTTGCATCAGAGAGTGCATTTAATCAAGCAAGGCAGCATCTGAGAGATACCCGTCATTTATTAGGTAGCAATGCTTTGGAAATTCTAGTGTGCTTCAGAGATTGGATAAGATTAGAAAGACAAAATCAAGGGCGTGAAGAGGTAGATGAACCGGAGGACGAAGAAATTGAAGATATAATGGTTTATGGTTCCGATTCTGTAACTACCCGGCCTGTAGTTTTGAGAGTTTTATCCTCGAACCCCTATTTATTGCTCCTTATATTTTAATTTGTGTGGTTTTGTGACTTGCCGCGGTACTTGGTGTCGGATTCAGGAGAGTTTCGGAGTGAAATGGGATACATAGTCCCTAAATTGAAAGTTTAAGTTCTAGGAATTTCTCGTAAATTGAATTGTGTGAAAATGACTCCAGAATTGAGTTTCGATGGTTCCAATAGCTCATTGTAATTTTGGTCTTAGAAGCGTTTCAGGATGTTGATTTGGAGGTCCGTAGGTCATTTTGGCGGTAATTGGCGAACGTTGGAAAATTGGATGATTTTTGGAAAGTTTGACCGGGATTGGACTTTTTGATATCGGGGTCGAATATCGATTTTGGAAGTTGGACTAGTTCTGTAATGTCAATTATGACTTGTGTGCAAAATTTGAGGTCAATCAAACTTTATTTGATTGGTTTCGGCATCAGATGTAGAAGTTAGAAGTTCTGAAGTTCATTCGGCTTGAATTGATGCACAATTCGTGTTTTTAGCATTGTTTGATGTGATTTGAAGGCTCGACTAAGTTCGTATGATATTTTAGGAATTTTTAGAGTGTTTGGTTAAGGTCCCGGGGGCCTCGGGGTGATTTCAGATGGTTAACATATCGAGTTGAAGCTTAAAGAATGGCTGAACTGCACCAGTTCTGGTGCAATCGCACCTGCGCAAGTTCGACCGCAGGTGCAAGCTCGCAGAAGCGAGAGGGCGAGGGCAAAAGCAGGGCTAAAGAGAGTGGCCAGTGGTTTCAGGTGCGATGAGGAGGTCGCAGAAGCGGTGTCGCTTCCGCGGAAGGATGATCACAGAAGCGGAAAAGAGCTTGGGGAGACCCGTCCCCTGAAGCGAAACATTTTGTGCATATGCGCACCCCAGAAGTGGGATTTGCGACCGCAGAAGCGGTTGGTCAGCGTTAGTGATTTTCCATAGATGCGGTTGGCTGACTGCAAAAGCAGCTAAATGAACCACAGAAGCGAAAAGGCTGGGCAGAACATTTAAATTCAAGGGTTCGCGATTTTTCTTCATTTTGAACATTTCAAGCTCGGGATTAGGCGATTTTGAGAGTATTTTCGAGGGGTTTCTTGAGGTAAGTCACTTGTGTCCATTTTTAATCAAATCTTATTTCCCCATTGAATTTCCCACCTAGTTTATGTGTATTTAAGGTGGGATTTGGGAGTTTTAGGTTAGGGTTTTGGAGAGTTTAATTTTGGGATTTGAAAGACGATTTGAGGTCGAATTTGAGTAATTCTTGTATGGGTGAACTCAATATTGAATGGGTGTTCGGATTTTATAATTTTGGTTGGATTCCGAAACGTGGGCCCGGGTCGACTTTTGGGGCGATATTCCAATTCTTTGCTAAAGTCATTGTTTCATTATTTAAATTAGTTTCTCATAGTTATATTTATAGTATGTAATTGTTTTGGCTAGATTCGAGCCGATCAGAGTTGGAAAATCGAGGCAAAGGTCTTCTTATTGATTGATTGAGCGAGGTTTGAGGTAAGTGACTTGTCTAACCTTGTGCGAGAAATATTCCCCTTAGAATTTGGCACTGTTATGGTAGTTTCAATATGTGAAGGCCGTGTACGCGAGGTGACGAGTGCGTACTCGGGCCAAATATTGAAAAATTCAGTTTTTGCTAAATAATTCCTTTTTATTCCATTAATTGAGTTACTCTAGCACGTGTAGTCATCATGCTGTAATTTCATTGTTCCATTTGTTATGTGTTATTTTTGTTATTTTATTGAGATAATTGATGGGTTGTGGCACGAGGTTTTTGCCGTGCGGAGTATTATCGCGGCACAAAATTTCTGTCGTGTGGAGTGTTATTGTGGCATGCGGTTTTTGTCATGCAGAGTGTTATTGTGGCACGAGGTTTCGGTCGTGAGGAGTGTTATTATGGCACGAGGTTTCTGCCGTGCGGTTATCATTGTTTGCATGAGGTTTCTGCGGTGCCGTTGTGAGATATTTAATTTTGGGACTACAAGGCGGTACCTCGGGAGTGCCCTTGTTGTTTACCTTTATTTGCTGTATTGTTGTTGTTGTTGTTGTGGTTTCTTAACTTGTAAGATTCTTGTTTCCTTACGTGTTGTAGTTGTCTTCTTGAATTCCGTGTTGTTATCTTCTGTGAATTTCTCTTGTCACACTTCTCTATCATTCATCACATTATTATATCTTTCGCGCTATTTTTCCTATTATTTCCATTAAAGCCCTGATCTGACCTCGTCACTACTCTACCGAGGTTAGGCTTGGCACTTACAGGGTACCGTTGTGGTGTACTCATACTACACTTCTGCACATCCTTTTGTGCAGATCCATGTTCTTCCTACCAAACCAGGTATTAGTAAGCGAGCCCATGCGTGGAGACTTCAAGGTATATCTGCCAGCTTCCACAGACCACGGAGTCCCCCTCTACCTTTATTATATTGTTTTCCTTATTCTCATTAGGCACTGAAGTATAGAGGTATTTAGCACTTCTCACTAGAGCTTGTGACTTATTTCTAATGTGTTTTGAGAGTTGTAACAATTTTGAAATGCAGTTTTTGTTTATTTTAGATGTTGGGGGTTTGAGTTTCAGCTTTATATTCAGTTATTCCCCAAAAATAATGTTAGGCTCATCTAGTCTTAGAGACTATGTGCAATCACTACATCCTACGGAGGGAAGTTGGGGTCATGACAAGTTGGTATCAGAACTCTAGGTTCGTGGGTGTTATGAGTCACAAGTAGGTTTAGTAGAGTCTCGCAGATCGGTACGAGACGTTTGTACTTATCTTCGGGAGGTGATGGAACTGTTAAGAAAAGCTTCACTTCTTTGATTCCTTGTCCTGCTAAATTTTTGATTATTTTAAATTTCTGTCTTTCTATTTTCTCACAGATGGTGAGGACACGTATAGCTGGATCAGATGATCAGACACCCGTGCCCCCTGCTAGAGCCGCGAGAGGCCAGGGCCGCAGTAGAGGCCAAGGACGTCCACATGGTGCAGCCAAAGCACCTGCACGAGCTGCTACAAAGTAGCCACCAGTAGCTCCAGTTGGAGGGCAGGCACCTGAGACGCCTGTTATTGAACTAGCCCTCCAGGAGCATGTTACGCACCTTGGCATCTGAGCATGTTCTGCACCTTGGCTCAAGCAGGATTGATACCACTTGCTCCTGCCATATCTCATGCCAGGGGAGAAGCACAGACTCCCCGCCCGTACCCCAAAGCAGCGGGTCCAGGTCGACCAAGTTTCGGAGGTCATACCAATGCAGCCGGTAGCCCCAATTCAGCTCGAAATTAGGGCAACAGTTTTTGAGGAGGAGCAGCTCAGGCTCGAGAGGTACAAGAAGTACCACCCTCCTATTTTCAGAAGCTTGGCGTCAGATGAAACCTAGGGTTTTCTTGAGGAGTTCCATCGTATCCTCCGTACTATGGGTGTTGCGGAATCTAGTGGGGTTTCTTTCACTATGTTCCATCTTAGAGGAGTGACTTATTAGTGGTGGAAAGCATACGAGTTGGGTAGTCCGGCCGAGGTAGCTTAACTCACATGGACTCAATTCTCAGATATGTTCCCTAGAGTCTCAGAGATGTATGGCGCGTAGAGTTTGAGCAGTTGCGCGCAAGTTACATGACCCTGTCAGAGTATGCGGTCCGGTTCAGTGATTTGGCTAGGCATGCACCAACCTTGGTTGCTACTGTTCGGGAGCAGGTTCGTCGATTTATTGAAGGATTCAACCCCAGTATCAGATTTAGCATGGCCCAAGAGTTAGAGATGGACAACGCATACCAGTAGGTGGTGGGAATCACTAGGAGATTGGAAGGTATGTTGACTCGGAAGAGAGAGGAGAGGCAGGCTAGAGATCTAGAGATTCTGGCACATATAATGGTACTCGTGCCCCAGCTGCATCTCGTCAGGGTAGGGGCTATGCAGGTTGCCCTGTTCATTCAGCACTTCCAGCCGCTAGCGGTACTCCAGCCACTCCTAGGCCCTAGGCTCCCTATTATGCACCACCATTATCTAGTGCACCTCCTACACAGGGTGCTTTCAGCGGTCAGTCCAGCCAATCAAGCCCGAGCCAGTCACAGGCCGTCCTCCGAGATCTTGTTTTGAGTATAGAGACACTCGTCATATAGTGAGGGATTGCCCTAGACTCAGGAAGGGTGCACCTCCACAGACCACTCAGGCACTACGTTCTCCACCGAGTCCTCAGGCTATGATTATAGCACCAGCTACCACTCCACCTGCACAGCCAGCTAGAGGTGGAGGTCGAACAGGTAGAGGTCGCCTTAGAGTGGGAGGCCAGGCCAAATACTCTGCTCTTCCTGCTAGGACAGAGGTAGTTGCATCAGACTCTGTCATCATAGGTATTGTTTCGGTCTTTCGTAGCGATGCATTAGTCTTATTTGATTTAGGCTCCACTTATTCTTATGTGTCATCTTATTTTGCTTTCTATTTTGGGCGTATACCGTGATTCTTTGAGTTCTCCTGTTTATGTATCTAACCTGTGGGAGATTTTATTATTGTTGACCGTGTGTATCGATTGTGTTTGGTTGTTATTAGTGGTTTTGAGACCAGAGCTAATTTATTGCTGCCCGGTATGGTGGATTTCGCTGTTATTTTGGGCATGGACTGGTTGTCGCCCTATCATGCTATCCTTGATTCTCACGCCAAGACGGTGACGTTAGCTATGCCAGGTATACCGCGGTCAGAGTGGAGAGGTACTTTAGATTATGTTCCTAGCATGGTTATTTCATTTCTTAAGGCTCAGGGGATGGTTGAGAACGGGTGTGATGCGTATGTAGCATATGTGAGGGATGTTAGTGTTGATACTCCTACCGTCGAGTCAGTTTTGGTAGAGAGGGATTTTCCAGATGTATTCCCGACAAACCTTCCGGGCACGCTGCCCGATAGAGATATCGACTTTGGTATTGATTTGCTACCAGGCACTCAACCCATTTCTATTCTACCCTATCGTATGGCCCAACAAAGTTGAAAGAGTTAAAGGAACAGTTGCAAGAGTTGCTTGATAAGGGATTAATTCAGCCCAGTGTGTTGCCTTAGGGTGCTCCAGCCTTATTCATAAAGAAGAAGGATGGTTCTATGCGGATGTTTATTGATTATCGCTAGTTGAACAAGGTTACATTGAAGAACAGATATCCATTTCCACATATTGATGAACTATTTGATTAGCTTCATGGTGCCAGAGTGTTCTCTAAGATCAACTTGCGTTCAGGCTATCATCAGTTGAAGATTCGGGAGCTAGATAACCCGAAGACTGCTTTCAGGAATCGATATGGTCATTACGAGTTCTTTGTGATGTCTTTTGGGTTGACCAAATCCCCAGCAACATTCATGCTCTTGATGAATAGTGTATTCCAGCCCTATCTTGACTCGTTCGTCATTGTGTTTATTGACGGCATTCTGATGTACTCTTGAAGTCAGGAGGATCATGAGCGGCACCAGAAGAATGTGCTTCAGACCTTGAGAGAAAAGAAGTTAAATGCGAAATTTTCAAAGTGTGAATTCTTGCTAGATTCAGTGGCATTCTTGGGTCATATAGTATCGAGCGAGGGGGATCAAGTTACATCCACAGAAGATTGAGGCAGTGCGGAGTTGGTCCTGACCATCCTCAGCTATGGAGATCTGGAGTTTTATTGGCTTGGCGGGGCGTTACCACCGATTTATAGAGGGTTTCTCATTTATTGCAGCACCTATGACTAGGTTGAACCAGAAGGGTGCTCCGTTCAGATGGACCAAGGAGTGTGAGGAGAGCTTTCAAAACCTCAAGACTTCTTTGATTACAGCCCTAGTGTTGGTATTGCCTACTGGTTCGGGGTCCTATGTGGTGTATTATGATGCGTCGCGCATTGGTCTCGCTGCGGTGTTGATGTAGGATGGTAGGGTGATTGCCTACGTGTCTAGACATCTAAAGGTGCATGAGAAGAACTATCTTGTCCACGACCTCGAGTTAGCGGCTATTGTTCATGCCTTGAAGATCTGGTGGCACTATTTGTATGGTGTCCCTTGTGAGGTCTACACCGATCACTGGAATTTACATCATCTGTTTAAACAGAAGGATCTAAATTTGCGGTAGCGGAGATGGTTGGAGCTGTTTAAAGATTATGACATCACCATTCTTTATCATCTCGGGAAAGCCAATGTGGTGGCCGATGCCTTGAGTCGTAAGGCGGAGAGTTTGGGCACTTTAGTATATCTACCGGTAGTAGAGAGGCCTTTAGCCTTGGATGTCCAGGCCTTGGCCAACCAATTTGTTAGGCTGGATGTTTTTGAGACGAGCTGAGTTTTCGCTTGTGTGGTTTCTCAGTCTTCTCTTTATGTTCGTATTAGAGAGCGTCAGTATGATGACCCCTATCTGTTTGTCCTTAAGGAAACGATTCAGCACGGTGATGCCAATGAAGTCACTATTGGGGATGACAGTGTATTGCGGATGCAGGACAGGCTATGTGTGCGTTAGATGATTTGCATGAGTTGATTCTCCAGGAGGCTCACAGTTCGCGATACTCCATTCATCGAGGTGCCGCGAAGATGTACCTGGGCCTGAGGAAGGACTATTGGTGGAGGCAGATGAAGAAATACATAGTGGAATATGTAGCTCGGTGCCTAAATTGTCAGCATGTGAAGTAGGAGCATCAGCAGCCAGGTGGATCGCTTCAGAATCTAGAGATTCCGGAGTGGAAATGGGAGCAGATCACTATGGATTTTGTTGTTGGGCTCCCACGGACTCAGAGGAAGTTCGACGCAGTTTGAGGATCGTGGATAGATTGGCCAAGTCAGCTCATTTCATTCATGTGATTACTACTTACTCTTCGAAGCAGCCGGCTCAGGTTTACATTCGAGATTGTCAGGCTTCATGGCGTGACGATATCTATCATCTCTTCTGGAGAGCTGTACAGAGTGAGTTGGGTACTCGAGTGGAGTTATGTATAGTATTTTACCCTTAGACAGATGGACAGTCCGAGTGCACTATTCAGATATTGAGGATATGCTTCGTGCGTACCTGATGGATTTTGGGGGTTCTTAGGATCAGATCTTTCCACTTGCATATTGTTCCTACAACAACAGTTATCAGTCGAGTATTCAGATGGCACCGTATGAGGCGGTGCCGATCTCCAGTGGGTTGGTTCGAGCGGCGCGAGGCTGGGCTATTGAGTACAGACTTGGTTCAGGATGCTTTAGAAAAGGTGAAATTGATTCAGGATCAACTTCGTACAGTCCAATCCTGGCAGAAGAGTTATGCGGATCGGAAGGTTTGCAACGTTGCATTCATGGTTCAGAAGCGGGCCTTGCTCCGGGTTTTGCCCATGAAGGTTGTTGGAGAGGTGGCTTACAGACTTGCACTACCACCTAGTCTCTCTGCAGTTCATCCATTTTTCCATGTTTCCATGCTCCGGAAGTATCATGGCGATTTATCTCATGTGTTAGACTTCAGCTCAGTCCAGTTGGTCAAGGATCTATATTATGTTGAGGAGCCGGTGGACATTTCGGACAGTCAGATTAAAAAATATAGGCCGAAGAACATCGCTTCAGCGAAAGTTCAGTGTAGGGGTCATCTGGTCGAGGAAGCGACTTGGGAGATCGAGCATGATATGCGTAGCCGTTATCCTCGTCTTTTAACCTCTTCAGGTATATCTCTATACTCGTTCAAGGACGAAGGTTTATTTTAAGAGGGGGAGGATGTACCGACCCGACCGGTCGTTTTGAGAGTATTAGCTCCAAATCCCTATTTATTGCTCCCTATATTTCATTTTGTGATTTTGTGACTTGCCGGGGGTGCTTGGTGTCGGATCAGGAGAGTTCCAGAGTGAAATGGGACACATAGTCCCTAAATTGGAAGTTTAAGTTCTAGGAATTTACCATAGTTTGAATTGTATGAAGACGACTCCGGAATGGGGTTCCGATGGTTCCAATAGCTCCGTAGGGTGATTTTGGTCGTAGGAGCATGTTCAGATGTTGATTTGGAGGTCTGTAGGTCATTTTGGCATTAATTGGCGAAAGTTGGAAAATTGGATGAGTTTTGAAAAGTTTGACCAGGAGTGGACTTTTAGATATTGGGGTTGGATTTCGATTCCGGAAGTTGGAGTAGGTTTGTAATGTCAATTATGACTTGTGTGCAAAATTTAAGGTCAATCGGACTTGATTTGATAGGTTTCGACATCGGATGTAGAAGTTAGAAGTTCTGAAGTTCATTAGGCTTGAATCGATGCACAACTCATGTTTTTAGCGTTGTTTGATATGATTTGAATGCTCGACTAAGTTCGAATGATATTTTAGGACCTTTTAGAGTGTTTGGTTAAGGTCCCAGGGACCTCAGGGTGGTTTCGGATGGTTAACGGATCAAGTTGAAGCTTAAAGAATAGCTGAAGTGCACCAATTATGGTGCAATTGCACCTGCGCAAGTTCAACTGCAGGTGTGAGCTCGCAGAAGCGAGTGGGCGAGCGCAGAAGCGGGGCTAAAGATGGTGGCCAATGGTCGCAGGTGCAATAAGAAGGTCGCAGAAGCGGAAGAGATCTTGGGGAGGCCGGTTCGCAGAAGTGGACGATTTTGCACAAATGCGCACCCGCAGAAGCGGGATTTGCAACCGCAGAAGCGGTTGGGCATAACATATAAATTCAAGGGTTCGGGATTTTTCTTCATTTTGAACATTTCAAGCTTGGGATTAGGCTATTTACAGAGTATTTTCGAGGGGTTTCTTGAGGTAAGTCGCTTGTGTCCATTTTTAATTAATAATCTTGTTTCCCTATTGAATTTCCCACCTAGCTTGTGTGTATTTATGGTGGAATTTGGGAATTTGAGGCTAGGGATTTGAGAGTTTAATTTGGGGATTTGAAAGGTGATTTGAGGTCGGATTTGAATAATTCTTGTATGGGTGAACTCGATATCGAATGGGTGTCCGGATTTTATGATTTTGGTCGGGTTCCGGGCCTTGGGCCCGGGTCGACTTTTTGGAGCGATTTTTCAATGCTTTGCTAAAGTCGTTGTTTCATTATTTAAATTAGTTTCTCATAATTATATTTATAGTATGTAATTATTTTTGCTAGATTCGAGCCGATCAGAATTGAAAAATGGAGGCAAAGGTCTTCTTATTGATTGATTGAGCGAGGTTTGAGGTAAGTGACGTGTCTAACCTTATGTGGGAGAAATTACCCTTAGGATTTGGCACTGTTATGGTATTTGCAATACGTGAAGGCCGTGTACATGAAGTGACGAGTGCGTATTCGGGCTAAATGTTGAAAAGTCTGGCTTTTGCTAAATAGTTCCTTTTTATTCCCTTAATTGAGTTACTCTAGCACGTGTAGTTATCATGTTTAGCCTAATATCACATGTCTACGTGTCTTATCTCTTACTTGCTATTTGTGCAACATGCTTAGTTGAATTACCTGCTTCCTTTGATCTCACATTCATTCTTTAACTGTAGGATTCCTTGCTGTAATTTCATTATTCCATTAATTATGTTTTGTTTTCGTGATTTTGTCGAGATAACTGTTAGGTTGTGGCACGAGGTTTATGCCGAACAGAGTGTTATTGTGGCACGAGGTTTCAGCCGTGCGGAGTGTTATTGTGGCACGAGGTTTCTGCCGTGCAGAGTGTTATTGTGCCACGAAGTTTCTGTTGAAGTGTTATTATGGCACGAGGTTTCTGCCTTGCGGTTATCATTGTTTGCACGAGGTTTCTGTTGTGCCGTTGTGAGATATTTACTTTTGAGACTACGAGGCGGTAACTCGAGGATGCCCCTGTTGTTTACCTCTATTTGCTGTATTGCTATTGTTGTTGTTGTGATTTCTTAACTTGTAAGATTCTTGTTTCCATACGTGTTTTAGTTGTCTTCTTGAATTCCGTGTTGTTATCTTCTGTGAATTTCTATTGTTACACTTCTCTGTCATTCATCACATTATTATATCTTCTGCCGTGTTTTTCCAATTATTTCCAGTAGGGCCCTGACCTGACCTCGTCACTACTCTACCGAGGTTAGGCTTGGCACTTACTGGGTACCGTTGTGGTGTACTCATACTACTCTGCTGCACATCCTTTTGTGCAGATCCATGTTTTTCCTACCAAACCAGGTATCAGTGAGCTAGTCCATGCGTGAAAACTTCAAGGTTTATCTGCCAGCGTCCGCAGTCATTGGAGTCCCCCTCCACCTTTATTATGTTGTTTTCCTTATTCTCATTAGACACTGATATATAGAGATATTTAGCGCTTCTCTTTAGAGCTTCTAACTTATTTCTACCGCGTTTTGGGAGTTGTAACTATTTTGAAACGCAGTTTTTATTTATTTCAGATGTTGGGGTTTTAGTTTCAGCTTTATATTTAGTTATTCAAAAACATGTTAGGCTTACGCAGTCTTAGAGACTAGGTGCCCTCACATCCTACGGAGGGAAATTGTGGTCGTGACAAGTTGGTATTAG
This sequence comes from Nicotiana obtusifolia, assembly GCA_002018475.1. Taxonomy (NCBI): domain Eukaryota; kingdom Viridiplantae; phylum Streptophyta; class Magnoliopsida; order Solanales; family Solanaceae; genus Nicotiana; species Nicotiana obtusifolia. Next base: position 34,289 of record MCJB01040052.1, on the reverse strand, counting down.
AGCTTTAGTTTCGTAGGTGTTATGAGTGGCAAGCAGGTTAGTAGAGTCTCGGGGATCGGTACGGAGACGTAATTACTTATCTTCGGGAGGCTATGGAATTGTTAGGAAAAGCTTCACTCTTTGGTTCTTTATCGTGCGAAGTTTTTGACTTCATATTTTAAATTTCCGTCTTTCTATTCTCTCACAGATGGTGAGGACACATATAACTGGATTAGATGATTTGACACCCGTGCCCCCTGCTAGAGCCGCGAGAGGCCGGGGCTGGGGTAGAGGTCGATGACGTCCACGTGGTGCAACCAGAGCACTCGCACGAGCTGCTACAGAGGAGCCACCAGTATCTCTAGTTGGATGGCAGCAACCTGAGATGCCTGTTACCGCCCAACCCTCCAAGGGACTCTCGCCTAGTTTCTGAGCATGTTCAGCACCTTGGCTCAGGAAGGATTGATACCACTTGCTCCTGCCACATCTCAGGCCGGGGAAGGAGCACAAACTCCCGCCGCCCGTGCCATAGAGCAAAGAGTCTAGGTCATCTAGATTCTAGAGGTCACACCAACGCATCCGGTAGCCCCAGTTCAACCCGAGATTAGGGCAGCAGTTTCTAAGGAGGAGCAGCTCAGGCTCGAGAGGTACAAAAAGTACCATCCTCCTACTTTCAGTAGCTTGGCGTCAGAGGAGGCCCAGTGTTTTCTTGAGGAGTGCTTTCGTATCCTCCGTAATATGAGTATTGCGGAGTCTAGGAGGGTTTCTTTCACTACGTTCCATCTTAGAGGAGCGGCTTATCAGTGGTGGGGATCATAAGAGTTGGGTAGTCCGGCCGAGGCAGCTTCACTCACTTATACTCATTTCTCAGATATGTTCTTGAGGAAGTATGTTCCCCAGAGTCTCAGGGATGTATGGCGCGTAGAGTTTGAGCAGTTGCGCCCAAGTTATATGACCGTGTCAGAGTATGCGGTCCGGTTCAGTGATTTGGCTAGGCATACACCAACCTTGGTTGCTACTGTTCGGGAGCGGGTTCGTCGATTTATTGAAGGATTCAACCCCAGTATCAGATTTAGCATGGCCCAAGAGTTAGAGATGGACAACGCATACCAGCAGGTGGTGGGAATCTCTAGGAGATTGGAAGGTATGTTGACTCGGAAGAGAGAAGAGATGGAGGCCAAGAGATCTTGAGATTCTAGCACATATAGTGGTACTCGTGCCCCAGCTGCAGCTCGTCAGGGTAGGGGCTATGTGGGTTGCCCTGTTCATTCAGCCCTTCCAGCCTCTAGCGGTACTCCGTCCGCTCTTAGGCCCTAGGCTCCGTATTGTGCGCCGCCATTGTCTAGCGCACCTCCTGCCCGGGTTGCTTTCAGTGGTCAGTCCAGCTGATTAGGCCCGAGCCAGTCACAGCAGTCACGTCCTCTGAGAGCTTATTTTGAGTGTGGAGACATTCGTCATATGGTGAAGGATTGCCCTAGACTCAGGAGGGGTGCACCTCCACATACCACTCAGGCACCACATGCTCCGCCAGGTCCTCAGGCTATGATTACAGCACCAACTACCACTCCACCTGCACAGCCAGCTAGATGTGGAGGTCGAACAGGTAGAGGTCGCCCTAGAGAGGGAGGCCAAGCCAGATACTATGCTCTTCCTGCTAGGACGGAGGCAGTTGCATCCAACTCTGTCATCGCATGTATTGTTCTGGTCTATCACAAAGATGCATCACTCTTATTTGATCCAAGCTCCACTTGTTCTTATGTTTCATCTTATTTTTCTCTGTATTTAGGCATATCCCATGATTCTTTGAGTTCTCCTGTTTATGTATTTACACCCGTGGGAGATTTTATTATTATTGACCGTGTGTATTGGTTGTGCTTGGTTGTCATTAGTGGTTTTGAGACCAGAGCTGATTTATTGTTGCTCAGTATGGTGGATTTCGATGTTATTTTGGGCATGGACTGCTTGTCGCCCTATCATGCTATCCTTGATTGTCACGCCAAGAGAGTGATGTTAGCTATGCCATGTCTACCGCAGTTAGAGTGGAGATGTACTTTATATTATGTTCCTAGCAGGATTGTTTAATTTCTTAAGGCTCAGCGGATTGTTGAGAAGGGTTGTGATGCGTATCTATTATATGTGAGGGATCTTAGTGGTTATACTCCTACCATCGAGTCAGTTCCGGTAGTGAGGGAGTTTCTAGATGTATTCCCAGTAGACCTTCCAGGAACGCCGCCCGATAGAGATATAAACTTTGGTATTGATTTTCTACCGGGCATTCAGCCCATTTCTATTCCACCCTATCGTATGGCCCCAGCAGAGTTGGAAGATTTAAAGGAACAGTTGCAGGAGTTGCTTGATAAGGGATTCATTCAGCCTAGTGTGTCGCCTAGGGGTGCTCCAGTCTTATTCATAAAGAAGAAGGATGGTTCTGATGTGTATTGATTATCGCTAGTTGAACAAGGTTATAGTGAAGAACAAGTATCCATTTCCACGTATTGATGACCTATTTGATCAGCTTCAGGGTGCCAGAATGTTCTCTAAGATCGACTTGCGTTCAGGCTATCATCAGTTGAAGATTCGGGAGCCAAATAACCCGAAGAGTGCTTTCAGGACTCGGTATGGTCATTACGAGTTCTTTGTGATGTCTTTTGGGCTGACCAACGCCCAACAAGCATTCATGTATTTGATGAACAGTGTATTCCAGCTCTATCTTAATCGTTCGCCATTGTGTTTATTGATGACATTTTGATGTATTCTCGGAGTCGGGAGGATCATGAGCAGCACCTAAGGATTGTGCTTCAGACCTTGAGAGAAAAGAAGTTATATGCAAAATTTTCAAAGTGTGAATTCTGGCTAGATTCAGTGGCATACTTGGGTCATATAGTATCGAGCGATAGTATCGAGCGAGGGGATCAAGTTAGATCCGAAGAAGATTGAGGCAGTGCGGAGTTGGTCCTGACCATCCTCAGCTACGGAGATCCAGAGTTTTCTTGGCTTGGCAGGGCATTACTGCCGATTTGTAGAGGGTTTCTCGTCTATTGTAGCACCTATGACCAGGTTGAACCAGAAGGGTGCTCCGTTCAGATGGACCGAGGAGTGTGAGGAGAGCTTTCAAAAGCTCAAGACTGCTTTGACTACAGCCCTAGTGTTGGTGTTGCCTACTGGTATGGGGTCCTATACGGTGTATTCTAATGCGTTGCGCATTGGTCTCGGTGGGGTGTTGATGCAGGATGGTAGGGTGATTGCCTATGCTTCTAGACAGCTGAAGGTGCATGTGAAGAACTATTTTGTCCACGACCTCGAGTTAGCAGCTATTGTTCATGCCTTGAAGATCTGGCAGCGTTATTTGTATGGTGTCCCTTGTAAGGTCTACACCGATCACTGGAATCTACATCATCTGTTTAAACAGAAGGATCTAAATTTGCAGCGGCGGAGGTGTGGAGTTTTTTAAAGATTATGACATCACCATTCTTTATCATCCCGGGAAAGCCAATATGGTGGCCGATGCCTTGAGTCGTAAGGCGGAGAGTTTGGGCAGTTTAGCATATCTATCGGTAGCAGAGAGGCCTTTAGCCTTGGATGTCCAGGCCTTGGCCAACCAATTTGTTAGGTTGGATGTTTTCGAGACAAGCCGAGTTTTGGCTTGTGTGGTTTCTCAGTCTTCTCTTTATGTTCGTATTAGAGAGCGTCAGTATGATGATCCCTATCTGTTTGTCCTTAAGGACACGATTCAACACGGTGATGCCAAGGAAGTCACTATTGAGGATGACGGTGTATTACGGATGCAAGGCAGGCTATGTGTGCCTAATGTAGATGATTTGCGTGAGTTGATTCTCTAGGAGGCTCATAGTTCGCAGTACCCCATTCATCCAGATGCCGCAAAGATGTACCAGGACCTTAGGAAGCACTATTGGTGGAGGCATATGAAGAAAGACATAGTGGAATATATAGCTCGGTGCCTAAATTGTCAGCAGGTGAAGTATGAGCATCAGCGGCCAGGTGGATTACTTCAGAAGCTAGAGATTCCGGAGTGAAAATGGGAGCGGATCACTATGGATTTTGTTGTTAGGCTCCCACGGACTTAGAGGAAGTTCGACGCAGTTTGAGGATCGTGGATTGATTGGCCAAGTCAGCTCATTCCATTCATGTGGTTACTACTTACTCTTCGGAGCAGTTGGCTCAGGTTTACATTCGCGAGATTGTCAGGCTTCATGGCATGCTGGTATTTATCATCTCTGACCGAACTACGTGATAAGTGGGGATTTTGACTACTTATTAGCGCCTAGTAACTCTTGTTTTAGTCTAAAAGCATTGAATTGTGCTCCCGGAACTAATGAAATTGTGCAAAATTGCAGGAATGCTGGAAGTTGGGCTCCCGAGATAAAATCCGACTCAAAAAGTAGCAGTCTAAGCACAAGGTAATAAAAGGGCACAGAAGCACAAAATGTGCAGTGTGCAGTAGGAATTATGCGGCCATAGAAGAAATTTTGGACTGCAGAATTCCATCTGCGGTTGCAACCAAAAAGGGAAAAATCTGCAGATAAAAGCTGGGCAAGGAGTCAAGATCAGAGAGTATGCAAATTACCAAGTCCAAAACCTCAGTGCATTACGGACCGCACAATATTTGTGCAGCCGCAGAAGATTACCTTGTGGCCCCAACCCTAACATTGCCGACCACAGAAGATTGTCTTGCGGCTGCAGTTCTAAATCTACAGACCGCATAAAAGTTGCTTCACGGCCGCAGTTCAGAAATGTGCGGCCGCAAAACTCCAGCTCCTGCTAGATGAAGAAATTTGCAGACCGCACATGGAATTGTGCGGCCGTAGAATCTCCCCGGGGGTATATTTGTCCGAGATTTTCAGCCTTGTATAAATAGACGAATTTCTCAAAATTAGGTCAAGTTTGAACCTCTGCAATTATTGTAGCCATTTTTCTTTGCCATTTGTGAAAGTTTACTTTGCTTTGGTGTATTTTACAATAGATTTAGCCATTTTAATCTTTCATAGTTTAATTAGTCTTTCTTCCCTATTTTCTTCAGACCCAAGTATGAGTAGCTAGATTTTTACTAGGGTTGTGACCCAACCCTAGTGTATAAACTTTATGGGTATCTAATTTAGTGCTTATTTATGATCGGGTGTTTATTATTTAACTTAGTTCATGCTTTAATTGTGGAATTAATAGTTGTAAACATTAGTTCATGGCTATTTGATTTAGTCTCTTCTTGAGAAAGAGAGACCTAGTCTAAGATAACTTGGCTAGCAAAAAATTGGGTCAATCGAGAGATTGATTTACCAAATTAAATGGTTCAACCTAGAGATGGTAATAACTCGACTTGAGCTTTTATGAATTGTTTTGTGTGATACCCATTTGGTCTTGAGAAAGCCAAATTGGGCAAAACCACTCTCTAACCGAGAGGTATTAAGTGGGTAATTTAGAGTTGATAGCTATAATACACCCAGTCAACAGAACGAGCATTAAGGTCTTTATCCCATTAGGAAAACATCTAGGTAATGGTCACAGCCCTAGGCTTTTTATCAATTTGGAAAAACCCCAAAAACAATTATCACTAGTCTCCTTTCTTTATTTTTCAATCAATAGAGTAAAAATTAGAAATAAAAAACCAATCTTTTTGTGGAAGTGCAATCTCGGTAATTCAATCATGCACATTTAAATATATACCCCTAACTTTCATCTTAGCTCCCTGTGGATTCGACCCGACTCTTAGTTGGGTTTCTATAATTGCAAACGACTATTTCATACCTCTTTTGAGGTGTGCGTTCGGACGCGATCAATTTTTGGCGCCGTTTTCGGGGAGTTAAAAACGATATGTTTGGGTGTGTTTTTGGAGTATCTTCTTTTCTTTCCGTGTTACTAACTTGTTTGAGAAATCCTATGTACAACCATGGAAAACAATGAGCTCGGTAATATTGCTTTGGGGATGTGGACGTTGAGGATGACCAAGTGGATGAGGTTCCTCTTGAACCTCAAGCTAATAGAACAGGTCGAGTGCCTCATGATAAAGTGCCCGTTCCACCCTCCACCTCCGCCACGAGCGGCTCCACATTGGGTGTTACCCAATGAAGGATATGCAAGTTCAATAGCCCCTCCCTGTATTAGTGAGGGCAACTTTCAAATCATCAATGTGATGTTCACTTCGCTAGAGCACGAGGTTTCTTCACCAGTCCTCTAAGTCAAAATGCATACAAATATTTGAAGGGGTTTGTGGACACTTTTTGGGGGAGAAAACAAACAAATGTCTCTGAGGTTGTATTGAGACTAAGGCTTTTTCCCTTCTCTCTATGGGGGAAAGCTTTAGACTGGTTGGAACGTTTGCCGAACCATTCCATTCACACTTGGGATGAGTTGGCGGAGACGTATATTTCTAAGTTCTTCTCTCCGGGGCACATGGCTACATTTCAAGACGAGATTTTGGCATTTAAGCAAGAGCCAAATGAAACACTACACGAGATATGGGAACGTTATTGAATAATGGTTAAGGAATGTCCCAACAACGACATGACAGAGAACATGATTCAACAAACTTTTTATCCTGGGATCAACACAACCAACCAATGTGTAGTGAATCAACTTGCCGGTGGGAACTTCATGACTACGCCTTATGCAGAGGCATGTGAGATTTTAGATGAAATGGCGAAAACATCATCGGCACGGCAATCCCGGGCTAATGTTCCACAAGGTGATCCCAACGTGATCCACCTTCACAAAGAGTTGCATGACCATGGGCAAGCCATAGCCAAATTGACTACCACCATGAATCAACTAGCAAAGGCTCAACTTCAACAAGTGCAACATCCTAAGCAAGTCAATGCCATGGAAGGACTGAACATGATGATGAACAAAAGAAGAACAAAGGGTCCACAAGTGCAACATCGAGTGGATAATTTTGTGCAAGATGATAGTAGTTTTGATCAAGATGATTCTTACAATGACCAGAAGAGGAGGTGCAATATGTGAACAACTTTCAAGGAAAGCGAAACAATTTCCGAGGCCCAAACCAACAACAACGGCGACCTCAAAATATTTAAGGCAATTGGAACTCTAACAACCAAGGAAATTATAGTGGTGGAAACAATCAAGGGAATTAGCATAACAATAACAATCAAGGAAATTGGAATGGCAATAATCAAGGAAACTGGGGGGGG
>MCJB01040052.1:0-27127 GCA_002018475.1 Nicotiana obtusifolia | reverse complement strand
GGGGGGGGGGGGTAACAATCAAGGCGGATGGAACCATAATCAAGGCAATCGGGGGTCGGGTTTTCAAAGGCCCCTGATGTATCAACAATCGAACATCCCTCCTCTCTATCCTTCTCATGGTCCTAGTTCTTCAACCAATGAGATGGGGTGTATTGAGAATATGTTCAAGCAAATGATGGAAAAGAATGCCGATTCGGATGCCCAACTTGCCTCACACAACACATCGATGCGCAACTTAGAAGTACAAATGGGGCAAATCTTTCAAGCTCTCAATTCTCGTCCTAAGGGGGAACTACCAAGTGACACGATGGTGAACCTAAAGGGTGGGAGCAACACGGGGCATGCCATGGCCATTACTACAAGAAGTGGAAGAGGTGAGAATGCACTCACCTCAAGTCAAAGGCCACTTGTGGATGATGAGCAAGTGGTACAAGAAGAAGAGGTCCCGAACAATGTGGTGCAAACAAATGATGAAAGTCGGATTGATATTGACGATAGTGTGGAAGAGACTCAAGAAGGTTGAACCTGTCTAGGGATCACATTATTGACATAGTGAAACCGGCAGTGTAAAAGGCTAAGGCACCATCGCCTAAGCATCCACCTCCATATCCTCAAAGACTTGCCAAACAAAATGGCGAGAATTAATTCAAAAAGTTCATTCAAATGATGAAGAGTCTCTCAATCAATGTGTCATTAGTTGAAGCCTTGAAAAAAATGCTCGGTTATGCAAAGTTTATGAAGGATCTTATGACAAAGAAGCGGTCAATGAATTTTGAAACTATCAAAGTCACACATCAAGTGAGTGCAATAGTACACTCAATGGCTCCTAAATTGGAAGATCCCGGTGCTTTCACAATTTCTTGTACAATTGGAAGTGTCGAGCTTTCTAAAGCTCTTTGTGATCTTGGAGCAAATATCAATTTGATGCCATATTCGGTTTTCAAGACCTTGGGAATTGGGCAACCAAGACCCACCTCTATGATATTGCAAATGGCCGATCGTAGCATGAAGAGACCTTTGGTAGTGATTGAAGATGTCTTGGTTCGTGTTGATAAATTCATTCTTCCGGTGGATTTTGTCATTCTAGGTTGTAAAGTTGATTATGAGGTGCCGATTATTCTTGGAAGACCTTTCCTTGCTATGGGAAAGGCTCTTTGTGATGTTGAAGCCTGAGAATTCACCTTTCGAGTGGGTGATGAAAAAGTGGTTTTCCATGTGTGTAAATCCATGCGGCAACCAAATAGCAATCAGGTGTGTTCTTTTGTGGACTTGGTGACCGATGTTATTGTTGATGATACAAGTGCCACAATCAATGTTGGTGATATGTTGGAGGTCGTCTTGCTCAACTTTGATGATGATGATATGGATGGATTCATGGAATGTGTGAACTCTTTGCAAGGAATGGGGTCGTACAATTATGCACCCCGAAAACTATCCTTGGATCTCGAAAATAGGAAAACTCCTCCTACAAAGCCTTCCATTGAAGAGCCTCCTACCTTGGCATTGAAGCCATTGCCTCCACATCTTCGGTATGAATTTCTTGGCCCTTGTTCTACTTTATCGGTTATTCTTTCCTCTTGTTTGTGCAGGTAGATTCTACATTGGTGGTGCTACGTAAGAGGAAGAAGGCTATTGGGTGGACATTGGCAGATATTTGGGGGATAAGCCCCGGATTTTGCATGCATAAGATCAACCTGGAGGAAGGTGCCATACCATCTGTTGAACATCGAAAGAGACTCAATGAGGCTATGCAAGAAGTTGTCAGAAAGGAGATTATCAAGTGGTTGGATGTCGGGGTTGTCTACCCCATTTTCGATAGTTCGTGGCCTTCTCCAGTTCAATGTGTCCCAAAGAAGGGGGAGCATGACGGTGGTCACCAATGACAAGAATGAGTTGATTCCTACAAGAACAGTGGCCTGTTGGAGAGTGTGTATGGACTATCGCAAGCTCAACAAAGTCGCAAGGAAGGATCATTTTCTACTTCCCTTCCTAGACCAAATGCTTGATAGGTTGGCCGGCCATGCTTTCTATTGCTTTCTTGATGGGTATTCAGGCTACAGCCAAATCCTTATCTCTCTGGAGGATCAAGAGAAAACAACCTTTAGATGTCCCTATGGTACTTTGCCTTCAAGCGGATGCCATTTGGTTTGTGTAATGCACCGGCAACTTTTCAAAGGTGTATGATGGCTATCTTCATGGACATGGTGGAGGACTACCTTGAAGTTTTCATGGATGACTTCTCGTTGGTTAGGGATTCCTTTGATGATTGTCTTAAGAATTTAGACAAAGTGTTGGCAAGACGTGAAAATTTAGATAAAGTGTTGGCAAGATGTGAAGAAATGAATTTGGTGCTCAATTAGGAGAAGTGTCATTTTATGATCGAGGAAGGCATTGTCCTTGGCCACAAAATCTCAAAGAATGGAATTGAAATTGACAAGGCAAAAATTGAGGTGATTTCTAATCTTCCACCTCCAACTTCGGCGAAAGATGTGCGGAGTTTCTTAGGCCACGTGGGGTCTTAACGTCGTTTCATCAAAGATTTCTCTAAGGTGGTGAACCTATTGTGCAAGCTTCTTGAGAAAGATGCTAACTTTAACTTCAATGATGATTTCATGAGAGCCTTTGAATTGTTAAAGTTCAAGTTGGCCACTCCCATCTCCAAATTGGAGTATCCCCTTTGAACTCATGTGTGATGCTAGTGATGTAGAGGTTGGGGATGTTTTGGGGAAACACATCAGCAAGATTTTACATCTGGTCTACTATGCTAGTAAGACCATGAATTGTTCCCAAGTCAAATATACCGTTACGGAAAAAGAGCTCCTTGCCATTGTGTTTTCAATTGAGAAGTTTCACCTGTACTTGATGGGTGCGAAAGTTATTGTCCACACAGATCATGCGGCACTTCGTATCTTATGAGCAAGAAAGATTCCAAAGCTCGATTGATGATATGGGTGCTTTTGTTGCTGGAGTTTGATATTGACATCCAAGGTAGAAAAGGGAGTGAAAATCAAGTGGCGGCCCACTTGTCTCGTTTGGAGGAGGAGGGGAGGCTACATGATGGCCTTGAAATCAATGACTTCTTCCCCGATGACCAACTCTTTGCCATTTCAATGAAGGAGGTGCCATGGTTCGTGGATCTAGAAAATTTCCTTGTGTGTGGAATCATCCCGGTTGAGTTCTCTTCAAATCAAAAGAAGAAGCTCAAACGGGATTGTTAAGATTATTATTGGGATGAACCATACTTTTTCTGGATTTGCACGAATGGGGTGATTAGAAGATGTGTACCGGAAAAAGAACAAGGTGAAATTCTTAGGGCTTGTCATTCTACGCCATATGGTGGTCACCATAGTGGAGCAAGAACGGCGGCCAAAGTGCTAACCGCCTGTTTCCATTGGCCCACTCTGTACAAGGATGCAAGTAATGTAGTGAAAAGATGTGATAAATGTCAACGGGCCGGTGGAATTTCGAAGAAAAATGAAATAGTCACTACCATTTTGGAGATTGATATCTTTGATGTGTGGGGTATTAACTTCACGGTCGTTTTGTGAGTTCTTGTGGAAACACCTACATCTTGGTCGCGGTTGATTATGTGTCTAAATAGGTTGAGGCCATTGCTCAACCCAACAATGAGGTGAGAAGTTATGTGGCATTCTTGAAAAAAGAATATTTTCACAAGGTTTGGTACACCGCGGGCTATTATAAGCGATAGAGGGTCACATTTTTGCAACAAGGCTTTCGACACTTTACTTAGCAAGTATGGTGTTACTTATAAAGTCATGACTCCTTATCATCCACAAGCTAGCGGTCAAGTGGAAGTCTCCAACCAGGAGATAAAGAGTATTTTGTCCAAAACAGTGAATGCTAACTGGACAGATTGGTCCAAGAAGCTTGATGATGCATTATGGGCTTACCGGACGGCTTACAGAACCTATTGAAATGTCTCCATACCGGTTGGTGTTCGGCAAAGCTTGTCATCTTCCGGTGGAACTTGAGCACAAAGTCATGTGGGCTCTAAAAAAATTGAATCTTGATTGGGATGTTGCAGCTAACTTAAGGGTTGCACATTTGAATGAATTGGATGAGTTCCGGTATCATGCTTATGCAACTTCATCCTTGTACAAAGAAAAGATGAAATATCTTCATGAAAAATACATTTGGAACAAAGAGTTCAAGGTGGGTGACCTCGTATTGTTGTTCAACTCGAGGTTGAGGATGTTTCCCGGAAAACTAAAGTCTAAATGGAGTGGTCCTTTTGAAATTGTGGGTGTGACGCCTTTTGGTGTATTGAATTTGAAGAAAAAAAACAATGAGGTATTCCGAGTCAATGGTCACCAGGTGAAGCACTATTTGGGAAAAGTTGGAGATGGCCACGTCGTGGCGGTGATTCATTTCAACTGATGGTATACTATGTCGTGCCGTGAAGTTAAATCAGGCGCTCCTTGGGAGGCAACCCATGTTTCTTTTTCTTTTCTTTTCTTCTTTTTTAGCTAGGTGTTATTTTTGTGCTAACTTGATTTGAAATATGCTACAGGGATGATTGTGCCATATAGGAATTGTGGACAGAAATCTGGTTAAGTGTTGAAAGAATTGCGGGCCGCAGTTGCATTGTACTAACTGCACAATTATGGTTGCTGCAGCAAAAGTTCTCTGCGCCTGCAAAAAAGAAAAAATAATAACTTGCGGACCGCACAAATGAAAGATGGAAAATGACAACTCTCTAAAGTTGGTCTGTCAGAAAAATGGTCGATCTGCGGCGGCAACAGGAAATTTGCGGTGCGCAACAAGAGATCTGCGGTCGCACACAAAATTCTACAGACCGCACACAAAATGATGGTTAAAGCTCACAAGGTAACAGAGTGCAGTCCGCAACTTAAATTCTGCGGCCGCACTCGCTCCTTATTCCCTTAGACAATCGATAAGTATAAATAAGAGGGCTAGGGCTACTGTTACACTTTTCCCTCTCTGAGCACATACACAACACTAAAATTGAAATCTCTTGGTGACTCATCTGCCCACACGCCTAGCAATTGTTGATCACTCATCTCTTGCACTCGTTCACTTCTGGTATGCTTAAATTCCTTGTTAGATTTATGCATTTCTAGTTTAATTTATAGCTTTTTAATTAGCTTTAGGCCATTTGTCAGTAGAACTCAACTGTACAACCATGTGGGGGTAAATCTGTAGTGGGTTATCTAATACTTGCTTATTGGAGACTGGGCAAACGTGTTCTCACGCTTTTATGTTGTTTCCATATCAAAAATTGCACAAAACATTGAAAAATCTAGTTAGTCAAACTGGCCTGTTCGTAATTGTTTGAATTTTGCGGCCGCAAGAAATTTGTGCGGTCCGCAGAAGTTAAGTCTAGGGCAACTTTAGTTACAAATGAGTCTGCGGCTGCAAGGAAAATATGGACAACAGAAATCTCATCGTGGCCGTAGAACTGGCTTTGTTCTGTTATCAAAGAGTTTATAAATTTGTGACTCACATGTGCAGCCGCAAGACAAATTGTGTGGACCACAGAAATCAGGTTGTGGCTGCACATCAGCCAATTCTCTGTTATCAGAGAGTTGGCATATATTTGGTTTATGAGTTGCGGCCGCAGTAAAAAATGTGCAGACCACACTTCACATATGTGGCCACAAGAGAGAATTATGTGGTCCGCAAGGCCCAATCTGCGGTCGCAAGAAAAAATGTGCGGACTGCAGATCCTTATCCTACAAGCATGTTTCAACTGTGTTCCTCACTGTGTCTTCTGGTGTGTCCTTACCTATCTCATTGTATGTCTAAACTTGACTTGCAACTAACAATCGCCTTTGCTTGGTACAGATAATGGTTCAATTTAGAGACAGGGGTGATTCTTCTAAAGGAAGGGGTGAACCTTCTCGGGGACGAGGCAAGAGACCCTTACCTAGTGCCCAACAGCATGAAATCAGAAAAAAGATAGCAACCGGGAGAGGCAGAGGTGCAGATCTCTCCAAGACAACTTCATACGCCCCGTCTAGGGACGTATTAGAGGGCAACTCAACCTCCGTCCCGGAACAACCAGCAATATAGTCCAGGCCACCAGGGAGGTACCAACTGAGGGACGAGCCATCATCATCCCACAGATTTTCCGAGGATTCGGAAAGTGCTAGTCAAGCTTCTGAGTCATCCCACAGATTTTCCAAGGATTCGGAAAGTGCTAGTCAAGGTTCTGAGCCATCTACTACCTCTGCTCCTGAGGCACCAGATATATCAGTTCAGGACATCCCCGATGATGGTAGAGGGGGAGATGTTGCAGTTACCGACCTTGAAAGGACGAAGAATAAAGAGGTTTGGGAGGATCGGTTTGTCAGCTTGGCCGCCTTCACCAGCTTCTGTCAATGGTGGCCAGTGAGGCCGCTTACTCTTGAGCGGCAGTTTCCGTTGAAGGATTTGGAGAAATATAATCCGGCAGTGCTGAGACAATTCAAGGAACGCAAGGGGTGGATGTGATTCACCTAGAGTGTGGTGGATGCCAAGGAACATCTTGTCCGGGAATTCTACACCAATGTGGTGCATATCAAGAAGGGGACAAAGGTAACCAAAGCGCGTAACCTTAAAGTGAGATTTGATCAAGCTACTCTCAACACGTACTTGGGTTTCGTTGATGCAAGCCGACGGAATACTTAGAGAAGTATGCAATGGGTGATGAAGCCCGGCCTTGGTTAGTAGAGATTCTCGCAGCTCCTGGGCCACCAACGCCATGGATCACAACAAGGATTCCTATTCATAGGAACACTTTGGGCTTTGAGGCAAAGGGGTGGCAAACCTTTGTCTGCAGCAGACTGGGCCCGAGCCTTAATGAAACCTATCTCCCGATTCCTCGGGCAGTTCTAGTTGCTTCTATCATGGTTGGGTACCCAATCAATGTGGGTGCCGTGATGTCGGCCAACATCTCAATGATTTCTTGGCAAGATGACTTGTCCTACCCGTATCCCAACACTATCACAGAGTATCTCACGGATGCGAGGGTAGAGCCGAGGGATTTTGATACAAAGGTGAGGCCAAAGAAGCCTTTCTCCTGGTACTCACTTATGGATGCAAGCAACCCGAAGAGAAAAGGTCGACCGTCTACCACCACAGGCCAGTCTGATGAGCCAGTTGTAGTGGTTACGGAGGGAGTTGATGTCCCATCAACTTCACCCGAGCCTTCCTCCAGTGCCGCAGTTATGCCTCTACCATCATCCACAGCCCCTTCTGCAGCTCCTGCCACAGTCTCCACTTCGGCTTTGAAGCCGGTGCCTATGCCTACTGCTCCACTTTCTCTGTTGCGAGTCTCCCAGAGCCTCAACAACTGGATGCAGACAGCCACTGTAAAGCTGTATGATCTATCTAGTACTGTTGCAGCACAGTCTTTAGTTCAGGCACCTCAGATTCCCCCGAAAATTGAGGAGACATTGAAGAAGCTCCTATAGAACTAGAACACCATCATGGCTACCTTGGTACAACACGGGTCAGTGATCGAAGAGCTCGGCAAAGAAGTAAAGAATATGAGTCCCAAGCCAGTAAGAAGTCAGTGGACAATCTCCAAAGGCCGATGACCAAGCTTGCTGAAGCCAGAGATATCCCTTTTGACATGGTGATTGACCCACACCCTTCAGGCCCAGATCCTATAGCACCATTAGCACCGGTGGCACCACTGGCCAGTCTAAGAAGCCAGACTCTGCTGCCGACACTGCCGAGGCAGTGGGTCAGATGTTCATTAGCCTAGTCACACCCAGAGCTGAGGATGATCAGATCTAGTTAGATGAGACTGAGGGCGGTGACATTGCTGAGGACACAGAGATGTCCAAGGAGCCATAGGGAGTTTTATTTACTCTTTCCCCTCTTTTACTCTTATTTTGTTAAGCATTGGGGACAATGCTTATTTTACTCAGGGGGTGGAGTTTATTTTGATGATATTTGGTACATTATAAGACAATTGGCCTGTAATAACTTGATATTATTTTCTTTCTCTTTCTTACTCTGTATATATTCTCTCTTTTTCTCTTATTATGTATATTCAGTAGTTTTTGTTTAATTAGCTTCTTTAGTTTTGGTTCCGTTATTATTTCGTAGTTTAAGTTAGTAACTTCTTTGTTTGTTTTAATAGCTTCTTTCTATGTTTTAGTAAACAATAAGCCTTTGAATTTTCTTAATGCCACGGTTCTTTCCAAAGGTAGTTTTTGTGTGAACCGGATGACTCGTCCCAAATATGGATGTCATGACAACCTTCTTAAGGGAATGAGTCTGTTTTTGGTGTTTAGGTAATAATAGTAGTAGTAATGAATAAAAAGACCTAACTAAGCCATGCTCGAATTGTGCGGCTGCAGAACTCCAGCTCCTGTCAGATGAATAAATCTGCGGACTGCACATGGAATTGTGCGGCCACAAAACCTCCCGAGGGATATTTTTTTCCGAGATTTTCAGCCTTAAATAAATAGACGAGTTTCACAAAATTAGGTTAAGGTTGAACCTCTGCAATTATTAGAGTCATTTTTCTTTGCCATTTTTGGAAGTTTACTTTGCTTTGGTGTATTTTACAATAGATTTAGCCATTTTAATCTTTCATTATGATTTTAATTAGTCTTTCTTCTCTATTTTCTTCAGACCCAAGTATGAGTAGCTAGATTTTTACTAGGTTTGTGACCCAACCCTAATGTGTAAACCTTATGGGTATCTAAGTTAGTGCTTGTTTTTGATTTGGTGTTTATTATTTAGCTTAGTTCATGCTTTATTTGTGGAATTAATGGTTGTTTTATTAGTTCATGCGTATTTGACTTAGTCTCTTCTTGAGAAAGAGAGACCTAGTCTAGGATAACTTGGCTAACAAGGAATTGGATCAATCGAGAGATTGATTTACCCAATTAAAGAATTCAACCTAGAGATAGTAATAATCCAACTTGAGCTTTTATCAATGGTTTTGTGTGATACCCATTTGGTCTTGAGATATTCAAATTGGGAAAAATCACTCTTTGACCGAGAGGTATTGAGTGGGTAATTTAGAGTTGATAGTTATAATACACCCCAATCAACAGAATGAGCATTAAAGTCTTTATCCCATTAGAAAAATACCTAGGTAATGGTCACAGCCCTAGGCTTTTTATCAATTGGGAAAAACCCCAAAAATAATTATCTCTATTCTTCTTTCTTTATTTTGCGATCAATAGAGTAAAATTAGAACTAGAAAACCAATCTTTTTGTGGAAGTTAAATCTCGATAATTAAATCACCCACATTGAAATATATACCCCTAACTCCCATCTTAGCTCCCTGTGGATTCGAGCCCAACTCTTAGTTGGGTTTCTATAATTGCAAATGACCGTTTCATACCTCTTTTGAGGTGTGCATTTGGATGCGATTAGTATGCAGTTTAAATCACTGTTCTGGAGAGCCGTACAGCGTGAGTTGGGTACTCAGGTGGAGTTGAGTACAGCATTCCACCCTCAGACGGACGGACAGTCCGGGCGCACTACTCAGATATTGAAGGATATGCTCCATGTGTGTGTGATGGATTTTGGAGGTTCTTGGGATTAGTTCTTTCCACTTACGGAGTTTGCCTACAACAACAGTTATCAGTCGAGCATTCCGATGGCACCGTATGAGGCTTTGTATGGTAGGCGGTGCCGGTCTCCAGTGGGTTGGTTCGAGTTGGGCAAGGCTAGGCTATTGGATACAGACTTGGTTCAGGATGCTTTGGAAAAGGTTAAATTGATTCGGGATCAACAACAATCCAATCCAAGCAGAAGAGTTATGCGGATCGGAAGGTTTGCAACGTTGCATTCATGGTTAGGGAGCGGGTCTTACTCCATGTTTTGCCTATGAAGGGTGTTATGAGGTTCAGAAAGAAGCGTAAGTTGAACCTTAGATATATTGGGCCTTTTGAGATCCTTGAGAGGGTTGGGGAGGTGGCTTACAGACTTGCACTACCACCTAGTTTCTCTGCAGTTCATCCAGTATTCCATGTGTCCATGCTCCGGAAGTATCACGACGATCCGTCTCATGTGTTAGACTTCAGCTCAGTCCAGTTGGACAAGGATCTATCTTATGTTAAGGAGCCGGTTGCCATTTTGGATAGGCAGATTTGAAAATTGAGGTCGAAGAACATCGCTTCAGTGAAGATTTAGTGGAGGGGTTATCCGGTCAAGGAGGCGACTTAGGAGACCGAGCATGATATGTGAAGCCATTATCCTCATCTTTTCACCATTTTAGGTATATCTTTATACTCGTTCGAGGACGAAGGTTATTTTTAAGAAGAAGAGGATGTAATGATCGGGCCAGTCGTTTTGAGAGTATTAGCCTCGAACCCCTATATTTCATTTTGTGGTTTGTGACTTGCCGGGGTGCTTAGTGTCGGATTCAGGAGGTTTCGGAGTGACATGGGACACATCGTCCCTAAATTGAAAGTTTAAGTTCTAGGAATTTACTTAGTTTGAATTGTATGAAGACGGCTTCGGAATGGAGTTTCGCTGGTTCCAATAGCTTCGTAGGGTGATTTTGGTCTTAGGACCGTGTTCAGATGTTGATTTAGAAGTCTGTAGGTCATTTTGGCATTAATTGGGGAAAATTGAAAAATTGGATGATTTTTGGAAAGTTTGACCAGGAGTGGACTTATGGTTATTGGGTCGGAGTTGATTCCGGAAGTTGGAGTAGGTCTGTAATGTGAATTATGACTTGTGTGCAATATTTGAGGTCAATAGGACTTGATTTGATAGGTTTCAACATCGGATATAAAAGTTAGAAGTTTTGAAGTTCATTAGGCTTGAATCGATGCGCAATTCGTGTTTTTAGCATTGTTTGGTGTGATTTGAAGGCTCGAATAAGTTCGTATGATATTTTAGGACTTGTTAGAGTGTTTGGTTAAGGTCTCGAGGGCCTCAGGGTGGTTTCAGATGGTTAACGGATCAAGTTGAAGCTTAAAGAATGGCTGGAGTGCACCAATTCTGGTGCAATTGCACCTGCGCAAGTTCAACCGTAGGTGGGAGCTCACAGAAGTGAGCGGGCAAGCGCAAAAGCGGGGCTGAAGAGAGTGGCCAGTGGTCGCAGGTGCGACGAGGAGGTCGCAGAAGCGGAAGAGAGCTTGGGAGGCCGGTCGGTAGAAGCGGACGATTTTGCACAGATGCGCACCCGCAGAAGCGGGATTTGCAACCGCAGAAGCGGTTGGTCAGTGTTAGTGATTTTTTGTAGATGCGTTTGGCTGACCGCAAAAGCAGCGCTGCAGAAGCGGCTAAATGAACCGCATAAGCGAAAAGGCCGGGCAGAATATTTAAATTCAAGGGTTCATGATTTTTCTTCATTTTGAACACTTCAAGATCGGGATTAGGCGATTTTGCGAGGATTTTCGAGGGGTTTTTTAGGTAAGTCACTTGTGTCTATTTATAATCAATAATCTTGTTTTCCCCATTGAATTTTCTACCTAGTTTGTGTGTATTTAAGGTAGAAGTTGGGAATTTAAGGTTAGAGATTTGGAGAGTTTAATTTGGAGATTTGAAAGGCGATTTGAGGTCATATTTGAGTGATTCTTTTATAGGTGAACTCGATATCGAATGGGTGTTCGGAGTTTATAATGTTGATCGATTTCCGAGGCGGTACCTCGGGAGTGGGTTTACCTCTATTTGTTGTATTGTTGTTGTTGTTGTTATTGTGGTTTCTTAACTTGTAAGATTCTTATTTCCTTACGTGTTGTAGTTGTCTTCTTAAATTCCGTGTTATTATCTTATGTGAATTTCTATTGTTACACTTCTTTTTCATTCATCACATTACCATATCTTCCGCCCTGTTTTTCCTATTATTTCCAGTAGGGCCCTGACCTAACCTCGTCACTACTCTACCTAGGTTAGGCTTGGCATTTACTGGGTACCGTTGTGGTGTATTCATACTACTCTTCTACACATCTTTTGTGCAGATCCAGGTTCTTCTTACCAGATCAGGTATTAGTAAGCTAGTCCGTGCATGGAGACTTCAAGGTATATCTGCCAGCGTCCGCAGACCTCGGAGTCCCCTTCTACCTTTATTATGTTATTTTTCTTATTCTCATTAGACACTGATGTATAAAGATATTTAGCACTTCTCTTTAGAACGTATGACTTATTTCTACCGGGTTTTGGGAGTGTTAACTATGTTGAACCGCATTTTTTATTTATTTCAGATGTTAGGGTTTGAGTTTCAGCTTTATATTCAGTTATTCCGCAAAAAAGATGTTAGGCTTACCTAGTCTTAGAGACTAGGTTCCATCACGACATCCTACAAAGGAAAATTGGGGTCGTGACAGGTTCAAGGAATACCGGAAACTAAGAACCTTATGTTGACATGGATGAACTTACAAAAATAATGCAAAGCATGTGATGTACTTTTTCTTATTTTTTATAATTGTTGTAAACTTAATTTGCAAGTTCAAAAATAAAAAAATCAAAATTAAACTTGAAACTTTATTTGAAGTATTATTTATTATTCAATAAAAGTATGAAATGAAAGCCTTCGGAGTTTGATCCTTATATATTGGTCTTATTAAATAATTTTTTGTAGCTACTTAGTTACAGTTTTAAATTTTAAAATTCAACTTCAAATTTAAAACTTTAAACTCTAAAGTTTCAAAGTTTAATTTTATGCCTCAAAATACTTATTTTATTATTTAAAAGTCTGCAAACACTTAAGTATCAATTATATTGAATAAGGAAAACATAATATACTAAAGAAAAAAATTGGCCTGATCCGGACCCGATAAACTCGAACCCTGAGGGCCCAATTTAACCCTAAAAATCCCAGCCCACCATCAACCCGGTTCCACAGCCCGCCCCACTAACCGGATGAGCTGTTTTTTCCCATGTCCAGCCTAGACCAGCCCGTCCGGTTAATACCTATATAATAAACTCCCACAACTCTCTTTGCTTATATACCCAGTGTGATTCTACAAGTAGGGTATGAGGAGAGTAAGGTATATGCAATTCTATTTCTATCTTGTGTGAGATAGAAAAATTATTTCTAATATGTCTTTGGCTAAAAAAAAAGAAAGCATTTTAAAAAAGTTTTGACCCAGCAACTTAAAGGTAAACTGAAAATTTTCACCCAAAGAAGAATTATCTTTAAAATTTCTTTTGCAAAATTAAAATATGCGATCAAACGTTTTACAATAGCATGCATATTGTTGATTATATGGGGATCAAAATATAATACTTCATTCCTAACAAGTGAATTTGGACTATAAATAACCATCATTATGGTAATTTTTTTTATATTTTACAATAAAATTTCACTGATCCGCAATGAACCTTTCTACAGCCCCCTTGGGCGGAGAGTCGCCTACCATATATAGATCGAATTGCTTGTCCCCCTTTTTCACTCTCCTTAATATCTTCCTTTTGGAGCTCAACGAATTTCATACTGTTCTCAATTTTGGGAGCAATACAGCTAAGATTTATACCCCTTGCACCCAATCTATTCCATGCAAATAGGGATGGCCGCGGTTTTTCCTTTGACCGCTCATTCTACATATCAAGTCGTCGTTGAGCACCTTGAGAATGTGACCTTATTCCCATAGTCTCAATCAGCATCCTGTCTTGCTCCATCACAACCCTAACAACCAGGGGCGAAGCTAGCCCGCCCATCAGCTTCGTATTTGGTCGTAGCTTTGGTCCAAACTCTGTATTTGTCTTATAAAATTTATTGAATATGTAGTAATTATTATTTTAAAATCCAGTAACTTAAAGGGATTAGAACTCCGAACCCATAACCTTCAAATCCTAGCTCCGCCTCCGCAAACAACGAAGCTTGGATCTGCTATTTTACTATATTTAGAAGCAGTAACCATTTTCACCTCAGCTATCAAAGCTCCATTTGTAGGTGTTCTCATCATCCAATTCTTATTGGGTAGTAATGGTCATGCATCAGTTACAATAACTTGTTCACTAAGCAAACTCGTCTCTTTCGCTCCCAATTTTAGTTTACTAGTATCATCACCCTTTAGATCGAGTGGAATAACAGTATTCTCCATTTTCTTTGGTCGTCCTCTACCCATACCGGAGCTTGGCGCATGTTAGACACACATTATCATGCACCGAAAAGAAGAGAATTTTAATATTGATATCACTTATTCTTTTTAATGAACGTAAGAATAAAATGTTTGATGGATGTTAATTAGCTCATACAATTTTCAAAAAAAAAAAAAAACATATTACTAGAATACCAACAACCTAAAGAAAATTTGTTAAAGCATAAAGTGCTTATGGCCGGGTTATATTGCATTGTATACATGGTGTTTTGAACCCAAAATAGGTACAAGTATTATACTAAGGCAAACTTGATCCTTTATAGTTTATATCACCATACAAAAATAATCCCCTACTATGCAAAAAGAATAGTACAGTCTCAAGCATGATAACTCCAAACTTAATTGATGCTCTAAATTTGGTACGTCCAAATCGAAAAGAATTTAACTAGTGGATAGAACCGGTATTTACGTTAGTAGTAGGATTAATTGTGATACGCTCAAACTGGCCCGAGTATCATAGTAGTTAAAAAAATATATCACAATTTCACGTGATGCAATTCTAATCTACCTTTAATTCTATAGAAATAGCAATTCATAAGCCACACAAGTAATTTATTATCACCTCAATCATGTAGAGCAAATGTAAAACCTGATGCAATTATGTGTATCATCCGTGCATATCTACATAATATATACATGATATTAATGTGATATATAGTACAATTGTGACATTTTCAGTTCTGAATTTTGACTCCAAACTTGTTCAAATATGATTTGAACATCCTCAAAATTGGTATAAAGTGTCGTTGAAGTGTTTTCAACAAATGTCAATCACACTCACTCAAAACTACTACTTGCAAATTAAGATTTCGAATTCAAGTTCCAAATGAGTCTTTAGTGATGGTTCTACCAAACCTTTTTCAATTGTTTACCAAATCAGAAGGTATTAACATTGGAGGTTTAATCAAGAGGAATAGAGGAAGAGAAGAGAGACTTTATGGTTGAAGATTAAGGAAGGAGAGGAGGAAGGTGTTGGTTTGGGGATTTGGCTACATAGCAATACTTTTTTTGGGGCTATTGGATGCTATTTCATTAAAACGCCCAAATAAGTGCAATAAAGCCTGAAAAGATACTCCTATACATCTGTGCAAATATCTCAAAAAACCACAGAAATATAATATTTTTTAAGTGATCTTTAACTTTTGACACTTGCTTGCCTCATGGGCGGAATTCGAAGATCAAAAATTAAACATGCTGGCCATGGGACAAGCTAGGACAACAGGAGAGAAATTCAAAAATAGCTAATTTACAACTGGTAATTAAAAACTAGTCACAGTTTCAAAAGTAATCGAAATTTAGTTACCTTTCATATAAAAGATAAATCTAAATAAAAATACTGTACAAAATCCAAAAAATATTCCATCATAATATGCTGGAGTTCGAATTTTTTATATGTGAACTTCCAGCATAACATGCTGGAATTCCAACATAATTAGCGGGAAATCCATAGAGGTGCTTAAATCTTCAGTATATTATGCTGGAACTTTCTGTGTGCTTGAGTTCCAACATAATATGCTGGAAGTTCATAAACATGCTCCAATCTCCAATATATTATGCTGGAACTCGTGTGTTGGAGTTCCAACATAATATGCTGGAAGTTCATATATAGGTGCTCCAATCTCCAATATATTATGCTGGAACTTTTTGTGTTGTAGCAAAATAGTGGCTATTTTTCAATGACTTTACAAATGTTGGATATTTTTCAATTACTATCCGAAAATTGACTAGCCCGTACTATTTTAACGGACAACAACTGTTAAACTTGAAGTTATGTCCATGAAACAAGTTGGGGCAACTATCGAATTTGAGAGATATTTCTTTACTTCACCCCAAATTCCCTAATAAATAACCAACAAGAAGGTAAATTGCTATATGGGTTTGGGCTGGCGATGAAGCTGATCAAGCGAGTTCGCTATGATAAGTTTTGGGATTTTTTTGTTACTGTACAATATTTGAAATTTATTTACCAAAATTATTCTAATGTTGTATATTACTCGCTCTAAATAAGGATTACTTACAAATTATATATATTCCACCTTAAAAGGCGCCCAATCCATTATTAGTGCCTTCAATCAAGGGATTTTGTTACACTCTTTTTCTTTTTTCTCTCCTTTCTCCTCTCTTCTCTCAAGATCGAAAATATTTAGCAATCAAATCTAGTAGCAGCTTTCATCATAAAATTTCAAGGATTACGACACAGCAACTGGGTTAGCAACAATTAACTTAAAAGAAGATAGGAATCTTCATCCCAAAAATTTTAAACGGGAAATTGATTCAATCATTAAAGTCGATTACTTCAATTGTCTCAGCATTGAAAGTCATTTTATTGGTGAAGTCGAGAAAGGAAACTAGAATTTGCAAAGTTTCAGAATATTCAACTTCAACTTTGAAATCTGAAATTTGTTAGTTGTTTTTGAGTGGGTGTGGCTGGAATTTATCGAAAATACTTGGACAAAGTTATATACAAAAGTTGAGAAAAATTGAAAGTGATTTGGACTGGATTTGAGTCAAAATTCGTAAATGAAATTGGTTGAAAAATGTCTTTACGACACATGTATCTCAAATGTATCTCAATTGATATCCATGTATATCTCGTATACGAATATACACATATTACATATTATACAACTTACCTACAACTTTCATACATTATTTATACCCATTTAAATACAACTACAATATCATACAACTTAAATACAATTTTTATACAAATATTTTGTATCTGATTTGTATATATTTTGTCTGTGGTGTGTGCTTCTTCCTCTCTAAAATTTCAATCAAAACTTACTCTCTTAATACAATTTTGATATATATCAACAACTTTATGTAAAAAGATAGTATTGATAACTTAAATACAAATTTTATACAACGATTCATACATTATACAACTAGTTTTCAACTTTCATGCAACATTCAAATAAAAAACATTATATATAACTACAACAGAATATAATTTACATACGATTAAAATACAACTTTACTACAATTTCTTCTTCTTCTTCTTCTTCTTCTTCTTCTTCTTCGAATTTCAATCTGAAATTCAGCCAAAATCAAGTCTAATCTTTATCAAAACACCCTCAAAATTGAGATATAAACTCCAAACAATATTTCCAATTATTTGCAACAACATCCATTCCAAACAAATAATAGTTTTTGAAAACTCA
This sequence comes from Nicotiana obtusifolia, assembly GCA_002018475.1. Lineage (NCBI taxonomy): Eukaryota > Viridiplantae > Streptophyta > Magnoliopsida > Solanales > Solanaceae > Nicotiana > Nicotiana obtusifolia. The sequence continues at coordinate 9,917 of MCJB01040052.1, read as the reverse complement.
AATTTGATTTTAAAGCTTCAAAACTTTTTAATAACTGTCAATGATGGAGAGTCAAACACCTTCAAAATTTATTATTGAAAATTTCAATTTGAACACCAATTGTGCAACATGAAAGGAAATTGCTAAGTTAAAACGATTGAAATTCATTGATGAATTCCATTAAAACTCTATAAACAAGAAAGCATAAAAAAAATAGAGAACATCAAATGAAGAAAAATTGGGAAAAAAATAGAGAAAGAGAGTAGAGAGACGAAGAGAGAAAGACAGAGGGAGAGACGAAGAGAGAGCGACAAAGAGAGAGAGAGTGGGCAAGTATAAAGGAATAAGGAAATAACTGATATTTCTTATTCAATTCCTAATATAAAAGGATACTCATTTAAAACTTATTTTTATATAATTGATAAATTGTATATGACCATGTGATTAAATTGAAACTTGAGTAGGGAAAGTAATAAGGTTTTAAATAGTGTATAGGAAGGTAAAAGTCCCATAAGTTTTTGGTTAGAGATTTTTACCTTCCTATACACTATTTAAAACCTTATTACCCTCCCTACTCAAGTTTCAATTTAAATACATAGTCATATACAATTTACCAATTATGTACAAATAAGTTTTAAATGAGTATCCGTTTATATTAGGAATTGAATAAGGAATATCAGTTATTTCCTTATCCTTTTATACTTGTCCACTCTCTCTCTCCGTCTCTCTCTCTCTTCGTTTCTCCTTCTGTCTCTCTCTCTCTCTCTCTCTCTCTCTCTCTCTCTCTCTCTCTCTCTTCGTCTCTCTACTTTCCTTTCCTATTTTTTCCCCAGTTTTTCTACATTTGATGTTCTCTGTTTTTTATGATTTCTTATTGTATAGAGCTCTAATGGAATTCATTAATGGATTTCAATCGTTTTAACTTAGCAATTTCCTTCATGTTGCACAATTGGTGGTCAAATTAAATTTGTCAATTAATAAATTTTGAAGGTGTTTGACTCTCCATCATTGACAGCCATTAAAAAGCTTTGAAGCTTTGAAATCAAATTTTGGTTTTCAAAACTAATTATTTGTTTGGAATGGGTGTTGTTGCAAACCATTGGGAATATTATTTGGAGTTTATATCTCAATTTTGAGGGTGTTTTGGTGAAGATTAGACTTGATTTTGGCTGAATTTCAGATGAAAGAAGAAGAAGAGGAAGAAGGGGACGAAGAAGAGGACGAAGAAGAGGAAGAGGAAGAGGAAGAGGAAGAGAAGAAGAAGAAGAAGAAGAAGAAGAAGAAGAAGAAGAAGATGAAGACGAAGAACAATTGGGAATATTGTTTGGAGTTTATATGTCAATTTGTATTTAGTTGTAGTTATATTTTTTTTTATTTGAATGTTGTATGAAAGTTGAAAGAAGAAGAAGAAGAAGAAGAAAAAGAAGAAGAAGAAGAAGAAGAAGAAGAAGAAGAAGAAGAAGAAGAGGAAGAGTAAGAGGAAGAGAAAGAGGAAGAGGAAGAGGAAGAAGAAGAAGAAGAAGATGATGATGAACAATTGGGAATATTGTTTGGAGTTTATATGTCAATTTGTATTTAGTTGTAGTTATATATTTTTTTATTTGAATGTTGTATGAAAGTTGAAAGAAGAAGAAGAAGAAGAAGAGGAAGAAGAAAAAGAAGAAGAAGAATTGGGAATATTGTTTGGAGTTTGTATGTCAATTTGTATTCTGTTGTAGTTATATATTTTTTTTATTTGAATGTTGTATGAAACTTGAAAAATAGTTGTATAATGTATGAATCGTTGTATAAAATTTTTATTAAAGTTATCAATACTATTATTTTACATAAAGTTGTTGATATGTATCAAAATTTATATTAAGAGAGTAAATTTTGATTAAAATTTTAGAAAGGAAGAAGCACACACCACAGACAAAATATATACAACTCAGATACAAAATATATGTATAAAAATTATATTTAAATTGTATGATATTGTAGTTGTATTTAACTGGGTATAAATAATGTATGAAAGTTGTAGATAAATTGTATAACATATAATATGTGTGTATTCGTGTACCGGATATACATGGATATCAATTGAGATACATTTGAGATACATGTGTCGTAAAGACATTTTTGAACTAATTTCATTTACGAATTTTGACTCAAACCAGTACAAATCCCTTTCAATTTTTCTCAACTTTTGTATATAACTTTGTCCAAGTATTTTCGATAAATTCCAGCCACATCGACTCAAAAACAACTAACAAATTTCAGATTTCATAGTTGAAGTTGAATATTCTGAGATTTTTTAATTGAAACTTTGCAAATTTTAGTTTCCTTTCTCGACTTCACCAATAAAATGACTTTCAATGCTGAGACAATTGAAGTAATCGACTTTAATGATTAAATCAATTTCCCGTTTAAAATGTTTAGGATAAAAATTCCTATCTTCTTTTAAGTTAATTGTTGCTAACCCAGTTGCTGTATCGTAATCCTTGAAATTTTGTGATGAAAGCTGCTAATGAATTTGATTGCTAAATATTTTCGATCTTGAGAGAAGAGAGGAGAAAGGAGAGAAAAAAGGAAAAGAGTGTAACTAAATCCCTTGATTGAAGGCACTAATAATGGATTGAGAGCCTTTTAAGGTGAAATGTATATAATTTGTAAGTAATTCTTATTTAGTGCGGGTAATATATAAAATTAAAATATGTCGTTTATATCGGTCTCTTCCAGAAGAAGAGAAATAGGAAAATTCACAAACCTTTAAATTTTTAAATTCATAAAACGTTTCCCAAAAAATAATAGCTGTTCCAGTTAACTTTTAAAATAACTCGTCAAACCTCTTTCCTAAAAGTAAACTAAGTTGCAGTTAGTATAACGTTGAACAGTCATTTATTTTAGGTTTCATCATATGATGGATGATTTATATTTAAACCTTGCAATGTTAATTTTTTTTCCTATTTCTTAGAAATTCATCAAAATTTTAAAAATGTTCGTAGAAGATATAATTATCCAAATGTGTTCCTCTGTGTTGTGGCCCTTATTTCTTGAGATTGTCATTATATATGTTTTTATTAGTAGTAGGTTTCCGCATTTGTTCCACGTAGTAATGTTTTAGCAATAATCAATTGGGAGAAAGATAAAGGACTGAGGTGGATACAATAATGGTATGTTAGGAGTTATTACATTTGATTCATTCTTTTAAGGATTGCATACATTCTTATGAAAGTTATATAATACTATTAAGATATACTATTAACCATGTGGTTTGATTATAGTATTATGTTTTATTTTTTGGAACAGTTATTTATTTATTTATTCAATTCAATGAAGTCTTAATTTAAATAGATCATTTGTTCATATGTGTGTCATTTACTTATATAGTAAACGATTTAGTGTATGGAGCTTTAGCTCATGCGCGAAAGATTAAATTGTCGGTTCTTATAAGTTATAAAGTTAATGTTCACAATCAAAGATGAAGCTGGGCAAAGTATCTTGATGATTGTAGCATAAGATTAAATTATAATCTATCTTGATTATGGGTATGGTTCAGTTCCAACTTCTTATGCTAGTACATTTTTGTATATTGAACGGACCAAGTAGAGATAAGTGTTTTTGTGCTGAATATATAAAACTACCTCTAGCTCATTGAATGTTCTTATACTCTTAATCTTGATATAATTGTTATGATCAATGTGCTTCGTTCATTATTTTGATTTATTAAAAGGTACGACTCAACTGCGAGTTAATGTATTCCTGGTAAATTGAATAATGGCAAAGTGTATTTGTGAAATAATAATTAGTTGATAGAATCCGTGTCTTGACCATTGAGATTGATGATACCCCTTTATGGATGCTTGAAAGTTTTCATGTGAAAACCCTGCAGGTGGATTTTGTATCCGTCACATGAAATAAGTTAAGCGGAAGTATAAAGGATTAAATTAGTCGATGAATTTTAAATTGTCAGTAATTTAATTTATTTGATTGGTATTTGTAATCTTAACACGGGGAGTTAAATAAGTTTTTAATGAATGATTTCGAAACTAAACTGAGGAGTGCAATTACAGTTTTCTAGTGGAATAAATTGTAATTTATTGTGGTAGGATTACTTCATTCATATTCCGAATTAATACCACAATAGGAAGCCTCGTTATTAAATTTGTGGTCCCTGCTGTGCCTGAATATTCTAGAACAAGGAAATTAAAAAAGGAAAATAGTATCCTTGGTGGGTTAGGAGACTGCTACACATTTTTGGTGCGTAGTAGACTCCATTTCGTTTTTGGCTACACGTTTTTGGTAGGTATTAGAATCCTACTCGTTTTTGGTTATATTTCGTAATTGATTATATTTGTTTAGTTTACATGTAAGAATATGGTCTTGGGTGTTTGCTTCCGCTGCGTTTATATGCCTATTTACTATCAATTGGCATCAAGCGTCGTCTTACATCTAACTAGATAATGTAATACTTCATGAAATAGAAACCCTAGAATTGGTATTATTTTTGATTGCATGTTTGCCATGTTAGAAACAATGATTTTTTATGAAAAACGAGATTGATTGTGTAGTTTATGATTTCTGGAATCAAGACTATTGTTAGAATCAGAAATAATATGTTACTTCATAAAACAGAAATCCTAGAATTGGTGTTGTTTTTGAATGCATGTTTGTCTGAATTTATGGATTCTGGAATCATGGATATTATTAGAATCATATAAATAATATGTGATATGATTGTATCTGATTTTATTCAAAAGTAAAAAAAAAAAAAACGAAAAAACTGATTTTACCGAATGGTCATAGTTTTGGAGTTCTGAATTTTTTGACGAACTCTGATTGACCTGAAATTTGGTAGGTTCATCGGAAACGGCCCAATGAAGAATACTCACTGCTTTGCTGTGATCAACAACGTTTTTTGGCCATTCGGGATCGTTTAAATGGGTTTTTGGGTGTTTTTCTATTTTTTAGAAAAAAATTTTATTAACCGAAATTTTTTATTTTAACAAATAATGGTGTTAGGGTTCATTCTCTATGGTCTCCATTGTATGTAGCAGTAATATAATGAATTTATGTGTTGACATAGGTCTTCCTCCCCATCGGATAGATTTATTGTGGTTAATTACTGTGTTGTAATCCCTAGTTAATTGATAACTTGTCTTGACTCTCCATCTGAGTTACACGTTGGTTCAATGGAACTAGGGATAATTTAATGTGATATCTACCTAATATAAATTATCAGTTTACTCTCCATCTGAGTTGGTTCTGGTTTTTATGGGGTAATATATCTGGCACGACTCATATATTTTGCATGAATAGTTAAGTTTCCCTATCGAATCTAACTGTTCGGTAAGCATGGTTTTATGTGTGATGTGTGGTTTGAATTTTACTATTTTTTCAACATATCTAATGATCTATTTGATGTTTATATCTCCCAGATTAATCATGTCTTCTTTCAACTCACTTACCGTTATTCTGACCAAAACAAGTTAGAGGGTCCGAATTATGTTGACTGAAAACGAAACTTGAATATTGTCCTAACTGCTGAAGGTTACAAATTTGTGTTGATTGATGAGTGCTCGGAAAAACCTGGGGAGGATGCTTCGGAAGATCAGATTAAGGCCTATGATAAATGGGTTAAGGCTGATGAGATGGCGCGATGTTACATTCTTGCCTCTATGGCGAATGTTTTGCAACATCAGCATCAGTCAATGGGGTCTGCGTACGATATGCTTGAAAATCTGAAAGAGATGTTCGGAGAGCAAAATCGTGCGGCTAAGCAGATAGCCATGAAAGCCCTTTTGAACACGAAGATGGCTGAAGGATCTTCGGTTAGGAAGCATGTACTTGACATGATGAGTCTTCTGAACGAACTCGAGGTACTTGGAGCTGTGATTGATAAGGAATCTCAAGTTCAGATGGTCCTACAGACTCTACCTGACAGTTTTCAGCAATTTCGCTTGATCTACAATATGAACAAAATGGATTTGTCACTTGTGAAATTGTTGAATGAGTTGCAGGCGGAAGAGTCCATTATCAAGAAGCAAGCCCCTGCTGTGGCAATGACTGTTGAGAAAGGTTCAGTTTCTAAGCCGAAAGGCGGACAGAAAAAGAAGAAGGCTCGCAAGGTTGTGGCACCCGTAGGTGCTGCTGGTGGTGTAAGCAAGCCTAAGGGCAAGTGTTTTCACTGCAAGCAGCCTGGGCACCACAAGAAACAATGTCCCACCTATCTGGCCAAGATGAATAAGTAAGGTAATTCATATTTAAATGTCGTTGAAACTTGTTTAGCGGCTGTTTCTACCATGTCATGGTGTGTAGATTCGGGAGCCACTAATCATATCTGCACTTCTTTGCAGGGGTTTCAGGAAACGCAGCGGCTAATTGAGAATTTGCATTTTTCAAGCCAATGGAGAACCAGCACCAGCTTTAGCATTAGGATATATTATAGTTGAGTTTAGTAGTGATAGAGTTTTGAATTTAAAAGACGTTTTATATGTACCTTCTATTAGAAGGAATTTGCTTTCAGTTTCAAGATTAATGGATGCTGGTTACAATGTCATTTTTATTAATAACTCTGCTATTATTAAGTACAATAGACTTTTCATCTACACTGCTGCCAGAGTACATGATATGTTTACACTTGATATTTCTCCTGATATGCTACAACCGAAAGAGCTAAATAACATTGACCTGCCACGTAAAAGGAAGCGTATTTCTGAATTGAGTCAAACTTATTTATGGCATTTACATCTAGGTCATATAAATCTAAATAGGATCTCAAGGTTGGTTTCTGATGGACCCCTGAGTTCATTGAAAGTGGAGGCACTACCAACCTGTGAATCCTGTTTAGAAGGAAAAATGACCAAGAGACCCTTCCCTTCAAAAGGAAATAGAGCCAGTGATAAGTTAGAATTAATCCATTCCGATTTGTGTGGACCTATGAATATACAAGCAATAGGTGGTTTTGAGTATTTTGTGACTTTCACAGATGACTACTCTAAATACGGATATAATTATTTGTTGCGCCGTAAGTTTGAGTGCTTTGAGAAATTCAAAGAATTTAAGACAGAAACGGAGAAACAACATGATAAACATATCAAATCATTGCGATCTGATCACGGTGGTGAATACCTTTCTGCATAATTCATTAGATACTTATCAGATTGTGGAGTAACGTCTTAATTATCTGCTCCAGGAACACCACAACAAAATGGTGTAGCAGAAAGAAAAAATAGAACCCTTATGGAAATGGTCAGATCAATGTTGAGTTATTCCGATCTGCCCTCATCCTTTTGGGGATATGCTTTAGAAACAGCTAATTACATTCTGAATTTGGTTCCTTCCAAGTCAGTACCTTTAACTCCAACAGAACTGTGGACTGGGCACAAACCTAGTCTGCGGCATATTCGAGTTTGGGGTTGTCCAGCACATGTGTTGAAAGGGAAAACAGATAAATTGGACAGAGGTGTACGTTTTTATTGGATATCCAAAAGGAACAAAGGGAGGTTTATTTTATTGTCCAAAAGAAAAGAAGGTAATTGTTACAACAAATGCCAAATTTCTGGAAGAGGATTATTTAATAAATCATGTTCCTAGAAGCAAACTTGTTTTGCAGGAATTGAGCAAAGAAATAACAAAAGATCCATCTCCAAAACACATCCCGGCAGCCAGTATTGATTTACCACTGTGTTCTCGTAGTGGGAGGAATGTCAATAGGCAAGATGACGCACAAGAGGCATTGCCCGACATCTCGCTGCCCCAAAGCAGTGGGAGTAATGTTGAGCAACCTGCAATTGTGCAACCTGAAATTGAAGAACAAGCTCATGAAATCCTGGCACCACAAGGTGAGGAAAATAACGTTAGCACCCAGTTCTTCAAGATAATGTCGTGGACGAAAATGCACCTGTAGGGTCTCGTCGTAGTGGGAGAATTATTAGAAAACCTTCTCGGTATGTACTCTTGGGAGAATCTTACGATAGGATCCCTGAAGAGACTATTACAGAACCTCTAAATTACGACGAAGCACTACAGGATATAGATGCTGAAAAATGGATTACTGCTATGAAATCTGAAATGGAGTCTATGTACTCCAATAAAGACTGGGATCTTGTGGAACCACCTGCGGGAGTCAAACCTATTGGCTGTAGATGGATCTATAAGAAAAAGAGAGGAGTGGATGGAAAAGTGCAAACTTTTAAAGCAAGGCTTGTTGCGAAAGGGTTTACTCAGAAAGAAGGGATCGATTATGAGGAAACTTTTTCACCGGTAGCCATGCTTAAATCAATAAGAATCCTCTTATCTATTGCTGCTCATTATGATTATGAGATATGGCAAATGGATGTCAAGACGGCTTTCCTTAATGGAAGTCTTGATGAGTGCATTTATATGGCACAACCAGACGGTTTCAAGAAAAGCGGTAATGAACACATGCTGTGTAAGTTGAACAAATCCATTTATGGATTGAAACAGGCATCTAGGGCATGGAACACTTGTTTTAACAAGTCGATTAAGACTTTCGGTTTTGATCAATGTGAAAACGAGTCTTGTGTCTATAAAAATGGGATGGAGAAAAGTAGCGTGTTTGGTACTGTATGTAGACGATATCTTGCTCATAGGAAATAATGTAGGAATGTTGAATTCAGTCAAGGAGTGGTTGTCCTCACATTTTGATATGAAGGACTTGGGAGAAGCAGCTCATATCCTTGGGATCAAGCTCACGCGAGATCGCAAGCAAAGGATATTAGGCTTGTCTCAAGCACTTTATATTGATACTATCCTCGCCAGATTTAACATGCAAGATTCCAAAAAGGGATTCCTTCCTTTTAGGCATGGAATCTCTCTGTCCAAGGATCAGTCTCCCAAAACGACTGATGAGATAGAGAAGATGAAGGTGGTCCCTTATGCTTCTGCTGTAGAGAGCCTTATGTATGCAATGCTATGTACTAGACCTGACATCTGCTTTGCTGTTGGCATAGTTAGCAGATTTCAGTCTAATCCTGGGAGAGAACATTGGACTGCCGTTAAGCATGTAATCAAGTACCTGAAAAGGACTAGGGATTATATGTTGGTTTTTCACTCAAGCGATCTTGTACCCATTGGGTATACAGACTCAGATTTCCAGTCAGATAAAGATTCTAGAAAATCTACCTCAGGAAATGTGTTTACCTTAGGAGGAGGAGCCATATCTTGGAGGAATATTAAGCAATCATGTGTTGCTGATTCCACTATGGAAGCCGAATATGTGGCTGCCTCTGAGGCTGCCAAGGAGGCTGTTTAGCTCGGGAACTTCCTGAAAGAGCTTGGTGTTGTCCCTTCAGTACAAGCACCAATTATACTTTATTCTGATAATAGTGGTGCGGTTGCAAACTCGAAGGAACCACGAAGCCATAAGAGGAGTAAACATATTGAGCGTAAATATCATTTAATTCGTGACATTGTTCAGAGGGGAGGGGTAAAAGTTTTGAAGATTGCATCAGCGGACAATTTAGCAGACCCGTTTACCAAAAGCTTGCCGCAGAAGATTTTTGACAAGCATGTAGAAGAAATGGGTATTAGAGTTGTAGATGCATGGTTATGAGTCTAAGTGGGAGATTGTTAGGATATACTATTAACCATATGGTTTGATTATAGTATTATGTTTTATTTATTGGAATAATTGTTTATTTATTTATTCAATTCAATGAAGTCTTAATTCAAATAGATCATTTGTTCATATGTGTGCCCTTTACTTATATAGTAGACGATTTAGTGTATGGAGCTTTAGCTCATGCGCGGAAGATTAAATTGTCGGTTCTTATAAGTTATAAAGTTAATGTTCACAATCAAAGATGAAACTGGGTAGAGCATCTTGATGATTGTAGCATAATATTAAATTATAATCTATCTTGATTATGGGAATGGTTTAGTTCCGACTTTTTATGCTAGTACATTTTTGTGTATTGAACGGACCAAGTAGAGAT
>MCJB01040041.1:18118-57977 GCA_002018475.1 Nicotiana obtusifolia | reverse complement strand
TCTCGTCTGTCAACCGGAAATTGCCAAAATTCTAACTTCACCAATTCAAGCCTAATTCTACACGGAACCTCCAAAACTAATTCCGATCACTCTCCTAGGTCATAAATCCTCTCCCGAAACTAACCGAATCATCGGAATTCACATCCGAGCCTTCTAACTCATAAGTCAACATACAGTTGACTTTTACAACTTAAGCCTCCTTGAATGAGATTAAGTGTCTCATTTCTTACCGATTTCACTCCGAATGCAACTTGCTCAATTAAATTACCTAATACATTGATAACAAGGCATAATGATACAAATATTGGGGAAGACGGGGCAGTAACCCCTGAGACGATTTACCGGGTCATCACATTCAACCACAGCCAATTGAGATGGCAGGGAACGCGGAAAGAGCAGTAATTGAAGCTGCAAGGCCAAATCTTGCCAACATGACTCGGGCGATTGTCAAGCCTGAAATCACAAGGCACTTTGTGTTAAGACAATACATGGTGCGGCTAATTCAATCTACCGGGTAGTATGTGGGACTGTCGCATAAAGACCCACAGAGACATATTCAGAACTTTTTGGAAATCACGGACACTTACAATTATCCGAATGTGTCTAAAGATTATGTGAGGTTGACATTGTTTCCCTTTTCTCTATTGGGGGAAGCAAAGGAGTGGTTGCAAAAGGAGCCTGCGAATTCTATTTACACATGGGATGACCTGGCCAGAAAATTTCTGATCAAATTCTTTCCAACCAACAAGACAAAATCACTGAGAAGCCAGATTTTGGGATTTGAACAACGGGAAGGAGAAACTCTTCAACAAGCATGGGAAAGGTATAAGAAGCTACTTAGGGACTGTCCACACCATTGCCAGACAGATGAGGTACTGGGACACACGTTCGTTGATGGGCTAGATGAAGCTTCAAAAATGAACCTTGACTCAGCTTGCGGGGTGTTGCTCCCTAACGCACACGCAAGTATATGCGGTCGACAAGTAATATAGGATTATGAGTCCAGGTTGTCGTACCCACAGGGACTTAACTTAACTACTTTCTAACGAACTAATATTGTTATTTAAACAAGCAAGAATCGAGTTTAATAGATGGGTTATTCTAAATTGTAATTCTAATTTATATCTAAGAATTGCAAGGAACAAAGTACGTGTTTTGTAATCAATAAAACAAATATTCTAGGGTTGTGATTATTTTTCCAATCCTATTGCGTTCTAATTGACTTTCCGTTCATATAATTCATGTATGGTTGCTAATTAATCGATAAACATACTCATAGCCTTATTCCGAAGTACTATTCGCCTATTCTTAATTAGATTAACACCTATACTCCTATGGAATTAATCTATCAAGAATGCAATAAGAACACGATATTTAATTAAGCATGGTGATTAAGTATATTCCTATCCTAACCACGAATCCGCCCCCCTTAAAAGGTTAAGAACATACTTTCTTCAATTATTTTCTAATCTAAGCTTAGTTTTCCCAAACATGGCATAGATAATTGATAGAACTTAATTGATGGCCAAAACAATTAAGCAATTAGGCGTATAATTGAAGAAACAACCATATGAACATGAATTATAAACACGAAATCGTCAAGTTCGAATCACAATATTCATGGCTAATCACAACCCCAGAACAAGGGGTGATTAGCCACTCATGTTCAGAATAATCAAAAGATGAAGTATTGAAAAACTAATAAAAATACTAGACAGAGTTGATGAACTGAAGATCGATTTCGTTTTTGTGATGTTCTGTAACTTTGTTAGCTCCAAAATCCCGTTCTCCCTTCCAAGTTGGGTTTAGAGTGTTATATAGGAGTTGGGAAGGGTTTGGGGTCGAATTAGTGGACTCCTAGACGGACTAGGATGAAATCCCGAAGTCGGCGCCCTGGCGCCCCCAAGGGCGCTGCAACCAGTGAACTTTTTCAACTCTCTGTCTTCTGCGCCACAGGTGGCGCCAGGCGCTGCCTGTGGCGCCCAATGCCTTCTTGGTCCGTTTTCGTCTCGTTTTGGCTCGTTTCTTGCCCATTTCGCCCCCAATTGCTCCCGACTCATTCCTACACATAAAAACACATTACATTAACATGAATCGACGCAATTAACATCCCAATTTCATAAAACAAAAGCCAAATATGAGATGATTTACGTAGAATTTTATATCTTTTATGCCAAACATCAACACCCCACACTTAGACTCTTGCTCGCCCTCGAGCAATGGGATTATACATAACCTTCCCAACTACCAAACTCTTCACAACATCACGCAATATTTGACTTCTTAAACAAACCATACTCTTGAACACAATCAATACTAGCAAATAAGTATGAACACATAACCAATCCATATAATTCCCGTAAAGTCCACTTAGGCATAATAATTCAATAACATCCAATAACCCAATAGTCACCACCCAACCTCAAAAGCCGACTTGCCACATTAAGCAATTTCAATGCATATACTTACCTAACAAGACAATTTATACATTACCAGTTGCTCATGAGATCATGTGCCCTTACCAATATCTGACGAGTGAACATATATGAATGAAATCACACAAAATTGCACAACGTACTCTCACTCTCACAAAGAACTCATATGCTTCCTATAAAGTACCATAAGCTTGCTCGTAGTGTAGATTTCCACTAATTGAGTCAGTCAAATCTAAGATCAACTAGGACTTTTAAGGTTGTAATGTAGGCTAGGGGACGGGTAGGATATATTTGGTAATAGTGGCTAGTCCTCCTAAGCACTTAATACACTACAATCAACATTTAAACACTTTTCTTCTTTCAATTGTTAAACTTGTCTCATATACATAGCCTTTCTTTTTCAGCTCAGCAATTTCTATCAATTCACTAGCACAAAAAAATAGGAGGTGTTTTTTTCTTCTTTTTTTTTTTCATATCTTTTTCACTAACAATTTTCTCTTTTTCAAATTTTTTTCTTTTCACACTCCATACAAATTTTCATCAGCTAGTGATTTTTCAGTTTAGCTTCATTTAACCGACAAATCCCTTCACAGGCCACCTCATACTCAAGACAATCCCTCTACACTGCCCTTACTTCTTTTAGCGACTAAGTGCTTTCAGAGGTAAAGGTTCAAATAAGGCTTAATTTAAGAACAAAATAAAGGAATAGCTTGTAATGTAGGTACCAACAAAAAAGGCTTATAGGCTCAAAGGGGCTAGCAATGGACAAATTTATATTCGATGTGACAAGCACATCCATAATTAAACAAGAAAGTGCCTATATCATTTCTTAGATTATCCCAACTTACAAATTCGTTTTAATTAACACACTGGGCAAGTTCTAGACTATATAAGACAGCATAGAGAATCAAAAACCTCACTCACACAATGCACATGACTCAATCACAACGGGTCTATTCAAATTTCGAGTTAAGGCAGCATATACAATTGAAACAACTAAGCAGTACATACACTATATGATATGCAAGTCAAAGATTGAGAAGAGGTGTCACAAATCGGGCGATTTTTTCTTAAGCCTATAACTAACCGGGAAGTGGATCATGTGTCACAGCCTATTGTACTAGCATCAACCATATCAAGAAGCATTGCAATATACCCCAGTTCTTCCTAAAACTAGTCCTAAAAGAAAGATTAAAATTGCCCGGTTCGAGCTACATCCTTGGAAAAGAACTGGTGCCCTAAGAAAAACCAAGGAATAATACCTAACTATCTAAAAATAAAACAAAATATTTTTGTTATTTTTGATCCAATTTTTGTCCCTCAAGAAAACAATCCATCGTCGGGAAAAATCTGGAATATATATATTTTTTTTGTTTTTTCTATTTTTTTGTATGTCTAAATATTATTTTTTTTCTAATTTTTACTTTAAAAACTATACTAACAACGTATTAGGAAAATAAAAATACTAATCATTATCCAAAATAAATAAATAAATAAATAAATAAATTATAACCAAGAATTAAACTACAAATGCATAATATCCACATCACAATACACAAATTTCACAACAAACAATTACCAGTACATGAAGTACTTTCCCCACCCCACACTTAAAGTATGCATAGTCCCGATGCATTAACAATATAAATAATAAAGCAGGGTGAAAAGAAAACTCCTTCTCAGTCCGTGCCGGTCTCATCAGAATCCAGCTCGAATGGTACCAATTCCATGGGCCCTGTAGCTTCATAATCGTCATCCCCCTCATGATCTGAGCCTTGCACGGTGTTGGCGTCCTCGGCAGAATAGACCGGACTGCCAGGTGCAGTCCCTAACATTTCCTTTGACGCGCCGGAAAGATCGTCGCACAAGTGAATGCACTCTTCATTAGAGATTCCCGCTCGGCTCATGAGTAGGTTAATAGTGTTGTACATATACTTGTTGAAATTTTCATCCCGCTCCAACCTAGCTGCAGGGGTGAGTTTGGAGGATGGCTCCATGACTGAGGTAATTTCCATAAGGCCAGCTGGGGCCTCCACCACTTCATCATGCCCCGGATATTCGGGCACTCCCAAAAATCTCATATACTGGGTCAGGAGGTTGGCATAGTATAGTCGCCTAATCTGTCGCCCGAATCTGGTACGGGCCATCTCGGTGAGCATGATCTCCGCTATGTTGATAGGGCGGCCTATCATGAGAGAAAAAATCAAACACACTCGAGCTCGAGTGCAATCGCTGCTGTGTTCAGCAGGCATCAGCCTAGCCTGCAAAAAAATTTTCCACACTTTGGCGGTGTTGTTGAAATCCGCCCTGACCATCGAGAGATGTATATTCCCCTACTTCCTGTTCCATTTGGCATTGGAATCAATGCCACACAAGGTATGCCGAATGAGCTGATAAGGGGGACTTTTGATGAGGTTTTGAAGGCGTTGCGGATCGGCATTTTCAACACCCAAATAGTTGCACAACTCTTCCCTTCCAAATGGCACCTCAATTCCTCGAACATAAGATATGGAGCGCTGGTGGACCCAGTTAGCATATAATTCGTGAACTAGACTCAAGTTTGCTAGCTTTGGGAAATCAAGAAATTTTTCCATTCTGGAGAGGCGGAGTCGAGCAAGAACATCCGGGAATCGCCTTTCCAACGACGTGGTGTTGATCCCCATTTCGGACATGTAGCGCCCAGTTGGCACAAAGTTCCGATACCAGACGGCTACAGCATCATTAACAAAGTCCAATCGCGGGCGAGGCCTGGGGAGAACTTGCTGCGATCCCTCATCTACTTGCTTGCCTTTTGATTGTCGCGTTGAGCTCTCTCCTTGTTTGCGTTTCTTAGGAGCTTGTGAAGTGGCGGAAGCCTGGCCAAGTGCTTTCCCTTTTGCATCGTCACGTGCCATATCGTCCTGCAACACGACAAATAGAAAAGTGAGAAGAGTGTAGTACAGTTTCATGAAGGGACCCCACACTTAAACTCGAGGTATAAAAAAAAGTGTTGCAAGATAATTGACGGGTACTCAAGACTTCCCCGTGTGTGATAAATGGCGACGTGAGTAAGTGACAATGATAACATACGAGAAAAGCTCGGCACTTTAAAGGTTAAAACGAGAAAATACATACATGAAACTAGCGTATACAAATTCACAACATACATTATTAATAGATATGGCGCACGACATGTTCGTCATAAAAAAACGACCCCTCAACATGTAGAATTCACCCAAACTACCCCACACTTAGTTCAAACGCATATACAAGTATTTTCGGTTACTCAGACTTCGCCGGGGCATTAAAATTCTCAGTCAGGCATTTAAACAAGCATGTGGTGGGCAAGTCTAAGTGTTCTTCACCTTCAACAATGGTGAAGTGTAGTAGCCCTCCTGATTTTGATGAAGTAGAGGGAATGTTAGTTTACTACTCCGATACAACAAAAACCAAACAAAATTTATGGGCTTACACTCAGATAATCATGAATTCTTAGAAGAGATGAAGAAGAAGGGGATTCTAAGGGGGTAGGCACATGAATGTCTATACAAAAGAAATAAAATACAAAACAAGTAAAAAAGAAGAGGAGGAAGGAAGAGAAACAAGCATACCTGACTGGGAGAGATTAAAGAGAAAGGAGAGTTGAAATTTTTAGTGAATAAGAAGAAGAAGAACGGAGCAGATTGTTGTTTTTTTGGGTTAAGTGAGAAAATCGGGTGGGTTGGGGGGTTATAGAGGGTTTAAATGTTAGGGGACAACGGGTTGTGGGTCGGGTCAACGGGTATGGGTCTAATTAAAAAAAATTGAAAACTTACCTGGATACCCCCCCCAGCCGGCGCCTAGCGCCCACCCTAGTACTAGGGGTCTTGAAGCTCACTGCCTTCAGTGCCGCAGGCAGCACTGGGTGTTGGAGGCAGAATTGTTTCGCCGATTTTCTCTTCTTTTTTTTTTTTGTATCACTTATACATGTGACAATATTACCTATAATATTCTAATACATCAATTAATTTCCTCTAGCTACTCTAAAAAACTAAAACAAGAAGTTAACTATAAACGAATGGGTTGCCTCCCAACAAGCGCCTGATTTAACGTCGCGGCACGACTCAACTTTTTGGCCTTATTCATTGGTAAGCACGATCTTGGTTTTATCCCTATTGATCAGACCTCCCCAATAGTGCTTAACCCTTTGTCCGTTCACCAAAAATTTTCTTTCATTGTTCAGAGCTCGCAGTTCAATTGCACCATATGGAGTGACCCGCACCACTTCGAAAGGACCTGACCACCTCGATTTAAGCTTTCCGGGAAACAGCCTTAATCTTGAATTGAATAATAGCACTTGTTGGCCCGGTTCAAAATGGCGTGGTTTTATGTGCTTGTCATGCCATCGCTTTGTCTTTTCTTTATATAATTTGGCATTCTCGTAAGAGTGTAGACAGAACTCATCTAATTCATTCAATTGCATAAGTCGCTTTTCGCCCGCTGCTTCAAAATCCATATTCTATCTTTTTATCGCCCAGTACGCTTTATGTTCCAATTCCACCGGTAAGTGGCATGCCTTTCCATAGACTAATTTGTAGGGAGATGTTCCAATTGGAGTTTTGAAAGCTGTCCTGTATGCCCAAAGAGCGTCATCTAGCTTTGAAGCCCAATCCTTTCGGTTCACGCTCACTGTCTTCTCTAGAATTTGTTTAATCTCTTTGTTTGACACTTCCGCTTGGCCGCTTGTTTGGGGGTCATATGTTGTGGCAACTTTGTGACGCACCCCATAATTTGCTAGAAGATTATTGAGTAGCCGATTGCAAAAATGTGTTCCTTCATCGCTGATTAGTGCCCGTGGAGTGCCGAATCTGGAGAATATGTTCTTCTTGACGAATGCAGCGACTACCATTGCATAATTTGTAGGCAAAGAAATTGCCTCTACCCATTTTGATAGATAATCAACGGCAAGCAGAATGTATTTGTTCCCTCTGGAAGGCGGGAACGGTCCCATGAAGTCTATCCCTCAAACATCAAAAAGTTCAACTTCGAGAATGTTGTTGAGGGGCATCTCTTGCTTCCTTATGATGGTGCCTTTTCTCTGACATTGATCGCACCTTTTTACAAATACATGTGCGTCCTTGAACAAGGTTGGCTAGAATAGACCGGATTGTAGTATTTAGCTGCTGTTCGGTCTCCTCCGTGATGGCCTCCATAAGGTGAGGCGTGACAATCATGCAATACAGACTCCACTTCTTCTTCTGGAATACATCTCCGCATCAACTGATCAGCACACTGTTTGAACAAGTAAGGTTCGTCCCAATAGTAGAAATTCACATCGTGCAAGAACCTTTTTCTGGATTCAGTTTTGAAATCTGGAGGAAGTACTCCGCTCACCAAGTAGTTCACATAATCCGCATACCAAGGGGAAGAATCATGACTGATTGCAAAGAGATGTTCATCCGAAAATATTTCTTTTATTTGTCCATCTTCTTCCACGGGATCGTGATTTTCCAAACGGGATAGGTGGTCAGCTACCTGATTTTCCGTCCCTTTCCGATCTCTGATTTCCACATCGAATTCCTGCAACAACAATACCTAGCGCATTAATCGAGCTTTAGACTCTTTTTTAGTAAATAGATACCTAATTGCTGCATGGTCGGTGTGGACTATGACTTTCGTTCCCACCACATAAGCTCGAAATTTTTCAAATGCCCAAACTACTGCTAGCAACTCTTTTTCGGTGGTAGTATAGTTTTGTTGTGCCAGATCACGGGTTTTGCTTGCGTAGTAGATTGAGTGGAACACCTTGTCTTTCCGCTGTCCCAGCACTGCTCCAATTGCCAAGTCACTAGCATCACACATAAGTTTAAAGGGCAATGACCAATCCGATGCTACGATGATAGGTGCAGTCACCAACTTCTCCTTAAGTGCTGCAAACGCCTTGAGGCAGGAATCATCGAATTTGAAGAATTCATCTTTTTCAAGCAACCTGCACAAAGGAGTAGCAATCATAGAAAAATCTTTAATAAAGCGTCTATAAAAACCTGCATGTCCCAAGAATCTCCGGACACCCTTTACGGAAATTGGAGGAGACAATTTTTCAACGGCCTCCACTTTCGCTTTATCTACTTCGATGCCGGTTTTAGAGATCTTATGACCCAATACAATTCCTTCTTGCACCATAAAGTGGCACTTTTCCCAATTAAGTACCCAATTCGTTTCTTTGCACCGTGAGACCCAAAAACAGAGAAATCATCCATGAAAACTTCCACAAATTTTTCCACCATATCGGTGAAAATAGCCATCATGCATCTTTGGAATGTTGCAGGTGCATTGCATAGGCCGAATGACATTCGCTTGAAGGCGAAAGTGCCATAAGGGCAAGTGAAAGTAGTCTTCTCTTGATCTTCGGGGCATATGACAATTTGGTTGTACCCCGAGTAGCCATCCAGAAAACAATAGTATTCATGCCCTGCTAGTCTGTCGAGCATTTGATCAATAAATGGGAGTGGGAAGTGGTCCTTTCGGGTTGCTTTGTTAAGTTTCCTGTAGTCAATGCATACCCTCCATCCTGTGATAGTTCGAGTAGGAATCAATTCATTCTTCTCGTTTTCGACAACGGTCATTCCCCCCTTCTTAGGTACACACTGCACTGGGCTGACCCAATTGCTGTCAGAAATTGGAAAGATGATACCTGCGTCAAGTAATTTTATTACCTCCTTCTTCACCACTTCTTTCATTATCGGGTTCAGTCTCCGCTGCTGCTCTACACTGGGGCGGTGTCCCTCTTCTAAAAATATTTTATGCATGTAAAAAGATGGACTGATTCCCTTGATATCTACGATGGTCCACCCAATTGCCTTTTTGTATTCTCGAAGGACCGGAAGCAGTTTTTCCTCTTGCGTGCTGGTCAGACTAGATGATATGATCACTGGCAACGTCTCAGACTTACCCAAATATGCATAGCGCAGATGCGCTGGAAGTGGCTTGAGTTCAAGCTTTGGTGCCTCCTCAATAGATGGCCTGGGAAAGGTCAGAGTAACAGGCCTCTCCAATTCTTCGAATTTTCTGAACCCCTAAATATAATTGCAAGATAGGTCCAGTAATTACTCGATTTCCCCCATCATCTCATCTTCATTAACTTCCAAATCCCCAATCAATATGCGTTCAACAGGGTCAGCTGGGCTCAGGTATGACACTAAAGATGTAGAGACATTCTCAACCACTGAAATCATGGACAACTCTTCATAATGTGCTGGCAGTCGGAGTGCTTTATAGACATTAAATACTTCTTCTTGATCCCCCACCCGCATGGTCATTTTACCTTCACAGACATCTATGATGGCATGGCCGGTAGCTAAGAATGGACGCCCCAAAATAAATGGGACGTCCTGATCTGGCTCGTAATCCAAGATGATGAAATCTGCAGGAAATAAGAACGAGCCAACTTGGACTAGGACGTCTTCAATCACACCCTCCGGATGAGCCAAAGAGCGGTCTGCCAACTGTAATATAACCGTGGTCGGGCGTGGGTAACCCAACCCCAACTGTCTGAACACTGAAAGTGGCATCAAATTTATGCTTGCTCCGAGGTCTCATAATGCTCTTCCCACAGCATGTTTCTCAATTGAAATCTGAATAGTGAAGCTGCCCGGATCCTTTAATTTTTGTGGTAACTTGCCTTGAATTCTAGAACTGCACTCTTCAGTAAGTGCCACCGTATCAAATTCAGTCAATCTCTTTTTATTGGCCATAATATCCTTGATATACTTTGCGTATTTAGGCACCTCTTGCAAAATATCCACCAATGGAATGTAGATTTGTACCTGTTTAAGAATCTCAAGGAACTTTTTGTAGGCCTTATTGTCTCTCAACTTCTGTAACCTTTGTGGAAAGGGAGGTGGTGGCCTTGCAACCAATTGTGGGGGTTGCTTAGCTCCTGCCTCTTCAACCGATTTCTCAACCTCTTTAGCCTTCTCTGCTGTTACTTCGATGGTGATTGGTTTTTCATTGAAGGTCACCTGCTTGTTCTTTTTTGATTCTACCTCTTCTAACTGTCTCCCATTCCTCAATGATACTGCATTCAGTGCTGCCCGTGGGTTAGCTTCAGTGTCGCTGGGTAGTGCTCCAGCTGGTCGAGTATTTTGAGCCCCGGCCAACTGTCCCAACTGGCGCTCCAGATTCCTCAGTGTTGTGGTGAGGGTTTGATATTCAGTTCTGAATTGCTTGTTGTCCTGCACCAGCTACTTTAACAACTCATTCGTATTATCATCTGATTGTGGAGGTTGCCTTTGTGGTTGATTATAGTTCCCATACGGTTTGCCTGTATTCTGCTGCTGCTGATGGCCACCCCATGAAATGTTGGGATGATTCCTCCAATTTGGATTGTAGGAATTCCCATATTGTGTATTCTGATTTACTGGTCCCCTGTTCTGTTGTCCCACATAATATATGGATTCTGGATTGGTGGGGCACATATCACTTGTGTGGTTGTCACCACACATCTCACAGCATAATGATATTTGTTGGACCTGCTGTCTCGGTTGAACCTGCTGCATCGTCATCCGGTTCATCTGATTGGCCAGTTTAGCCATCTCTGCTCTCATAGCTGCAAGGTCATCCAATTCCATCAACCCAGCTCCCTTCTGTTTGATGGCTCTGCGCGAGTCACCATCACCTTGCCAATTATGATCATTGGCCGTAAAATTATTCAATGGGAGTTGGATTTCACTCTATGGCTTGGCCATGCAACCGCCTCCGGAAGCTGAGTCAAGGTTCATTTTTGAAGCTTCATCTAGCCCATCAACGAACGTGTGTCCCAGTACCTCATCTGTCTGGCAATGGTGTGGACAGTCCATAAGCAGCTTCTTATACCTTTCCCATGCCTGTCGAAGGGTCTCTCTTCCCGTTGTTCAAATCCCAAAATCTAGCTTCTCAGTGACTTGGTCTTCTTGGTTGGAAAGAATTTGATTAGAAATTTTCTGGCCAAGTCATCCCATGTGTAAATACTGTTGGCAGGTTCCTTTTGCAACCACTCTTTTGATTCCCCCAATAGAGAAAAGGGAAACAATGTCAACCTCACATAATCTTTAGACACATTTGGATAATTGTAAGTATCCGTGATTTCCAAAATGTTCTGAATGTGTCTTTGTGGGTCTTCGTGCGACAGTCCCACATACTGCCCCTGTAGATTGGATTAGCTGCACCATGTATTGCTTCAACTCAAAGTGCCATGTGATTTCTGGCTTGACAATCGCCTGAGTCATATTGGCAAGATTTGGTCTTGCAGCTTCAATTACTGCTCTCTCTGCGTTCGCTGCCATCTCAATTGGCTGTGGTTGAACAACAATGTCCAACTCTCTGTTAATTCTGGTCCTGGCTTCTACTTCCCTCCTTACTCTGTGTAGTGTTCGTTCAATTTCTGGATCAAAGGGAAGAAGGTTGTTTGCGCTTCTACTTCTCCGCATTCAATAGAAGAGCCTGTGTCAATGCAAACAACGTAAGCCAATTAATGAAACTTGAATAAATAACAAATATAAGCTGAAGTTGGTAAAGTAGCAGATTTTTAAGTCCCTGGCAACGGCGCCAAAAACTTATTGCTCCCTAACGCACACGCAAGTATACGCGGTCGGCAAGTAATATAGGATTATGAGTCCAGGTTGTCGTACCCACAGGGACTTAAATTAACTACTTTCTAACGAACTAATATTGTTATTTAAACAAGCAAGAATCGAGTTTAATAGATGGGTTATTCTAAATTGTAATTCTAATTTATATCTAAGAATTGCAAGGAACAAAGTACGTGTTTTGTAATCAATAAAACAAATATTCCAGGGTTGTGATTATTTTTCCTATCCTATTGCGTTCTAATTGACTTTCCGTTCATATAATTCATATATGGTTGCTAATTAATCGATAAACATACTCATAGCCTTCTTCCAAAGTACTATTCGCTTATTCTTAATTAGATTAATACCTATATTCCTATGGAATTAATCTATCAAGAATGCAATAAGAACACGATATTTAATTAAGCATGGTGATTAAGTGTATTCCTATCCTAACCACGAATCCACCCCCCTTAAAAGGTTAAGAACATACTTTCTTCAATTCTTTTCTAATCTAAGCGTAGTTTTCCCAAACATGACATAGATAATTGATAGAACTTAATTGATGGCCAAAACAATTAAGCAATTAGGCGTAGAATTGAAGAAACAACCATATGAACATGAATTATAAACACGAAATTGTCAAGTTCGAATCACAATATTCATGGCTAATCACAACCCCAGAACAAGGGGTGATTAGCCACTCATGTTTAGAATAATCAAAAGAAAAGTATTGAAAAACTAATAAAAATACTAGACAGAGTTGATGAACTGAAGATCGATTGCGCTTTTGTGATGTTCCGTAACTTTGTTGGCTCCAATATCCCGTTCTACCCTTCCATGTTGGGTTTAGAGGTGTTATATAGGAGATGGGAAGGGTTTGGGGTCGAATTAGTGGACTCCTAGACGGACTAGGATGAAATCCCGAAGTCGGCGCCCTGGCGCCCCCCAGGGCGCTGCAACCAGTGAACTTTTTCAACTCTCTATCTTTAGCGCCACAGGTGGCGCTAGGCGCTGCCTGTGGCGCGCCCAATGCCTTCTTGGTCCGTTTTCGTCTCGTTTTGGCTCGTTTCTTGCCCGTTTTGCCCCCAATTTCTCACTACTCATTCCGACACATAAAAACACATTACATTAACATGAATCGACACAATTAACATCCCAATTTCATAAAACAAAATCCAAATATGAGATGATTTACATAGAATTTTATATCTTTATGCCAAACATCACGGGGGCAGTTGCATGGCCAAGCCGTATAGTGAAATCCAAGTCATATTGAACAACTTCACGGCCAATGATCATAATTGGCAGGACGGTGACTCGCGCAGAGCCATTTAACAAAAGGGAGCTGGGTTGATCGAATTGGATGACCTTGCAGCTATGAGAGCAGAGATGGCAAAACTGGCCAATCAGTAAACAGAATGACGATGCAGCAGGTTCCACCAAGACAGCAGGTCCAACAATTGTCATTGTGCTGTGAAATGTGTGGTGACAACCACACAAGTGATATGTGCCCCACAAATCCAGAATCCATATATTATGTGGGACAACATAACAGGGGGCCCATAAATCAGAATACACAATATGGGAATTCCTACAATCCAAATTGGAGGAATCATCCCAACTTTTCATGGGGTGGTCATCAGCAGCAGCAGAATCCAGGAAGACCGCAAGGCCATTATAATCAACCACAAAGGCAACCTCCACAATCAGAAGATAATACGAATGAGTTATTAAAGCAGCTGGTGCAGGACAACAAGCAATTCAGAACTGAATACCAAACCCTCACCACAACAGTGAGGAATCTGGAATGACATTTGGGACAGCTGGCCGGGGCTCAAAATACTCAACCAGCTGGAGCACTACCCAGCGATACTGAAGCTAACCCAAGGAACGAGAGACAGTTGGAAGAGGTAGAATCGAAAAAGAAGAAGCAGGTGACGTTTAATGAAAAACCAATCACCATAGAAGCAACAACAGATAAGGCCAAAGAAGTTGAGAAGTCGGTTGAAGAGACATGAGCTAAGCAACCCCCACAATTGGTTGCAAGGCCCCCACCTCCATTTCCATAAAGGTTACAGAAATTGAGGGATAATGAGGCATACAAAAAGTTCCTTGACATTTTGAAGTAGGTACAAATCAACATTCCATTGGTTGATATATTGCAAGAAGTGCCTTAATACGCAAAGTATATCAAGGATATTGTGGCCAATAAAAGGAGATTGGCTGAATTTGAAACAGTGGCACTCACCGAGGAGTGCAGTTCTAGAATTCAAGGCAAGCTACCACAGAAATTGATGGATCCGGGTAGCTTCACCATTCAAATTTTAATTGGGAAACATGCCGTAGGAAGAGCTCTACGTGATCTTGGAGCGCGTATAAACTTGATGCCGCTCTCAGTATTCAAACAGTTGGGGTTGGGTGACCCACACCCAACAACAGTTACCTTACAGCTAGCTGATCGCTCCCTCGCTCAGCCCGAGGGAGTGATTGAAGACGTACTGCTCCAAGTTGGTTCATTCATATTTCCTGCTGATTTTATCATCCTAGATTACGAGCCAGATCAGGACATCCCATTTATTTTGGGGCATCCATTCCTAGCCACAGGCCGCGCCATTATCGATGTCTGTGAGGGTAAAATGACGATGCGAGTGGGTGATCAAGAAGAAGTATTTAATGTGTATAAAGCGCTCCGGTTGCCTACCCATTATGAGGAATTAACAATGATCTCAGTGGTGGTGAATGCTTCCATATCATTAGTGCCTTACGTGAGCTCAGCTGATCCTATTGAACGAGCATTGATTGGGGAGGTGGAAAAGAGTAAAGATGGAACAATGGAAGAAATTAAGAAAGTATAGGAGATTTCCGGCAATTATGTCCCGGGGTTCAGAAAAGCAGAAGAGTTAGAAAGGCCTGTCACTATGACCCGTCTCAGGCTATCTGTTTCGAAGGCCGAAGGCTCAAAATCAAGCCAGATTGATAGGACGAATCTTAGTCGTGCCGCGACATTAAATCTGGCGCTTGTTGGGAGGCAACCCAATTTTTATCGCTTTTCTAGTTTAGCTTCTTAATTACCTTTTTTTTTAGAGTAGATACAATAGTACAATTGATGTATAGGTGTAAAAATTATTAGATGTAATGTTGTAGGACATATAAGTGGTACAATAGTCCAAAGAAAAAAAAATTTCAGGAAACAGCGCCAAGGCAAGCTCCGGGCGCTGCAGGCAGAATGTTCCACGATTTTAAGTGTGGGGTCGGGATACTATGACTCAACACTTGTACTTATGCTTCGATTTTAAGTGTGGGGTCATGTGACGACTTGCATGCCAACCTATGGCATATATTTTGAACATTGCTCACATTCCTGTTTACTTGTGTTGCAGGATAATATGGCCCGTGACAACATTAGCAAAGGTACAAGCATTGGAACCTCCTCCACCACCTCGTCGGTCCCCTAAAGAAAGCGCAAACATGGAGTTTTCTTCTCACCCTGCTCTATTTTACATGTTTGCATGCATCGAGGGCGATGCATTGTTTAAGTGTGGGGTGAGGAAATACCTGTGTTGTGTGTGTTGTGAATGTATATCATGGATGATTTAGTTTTATTTTAGTCTTTTTAATAGTTTTTTTGTTATTATTATTTTTTTAGTGTATAAAATAATTTTTAATGTATAAACTGACAATTTTTAAAAAAAGATCATTTTCTTCAGGGATAAAATTTGATTAAAAATAACAAAAAGATTTTGTTTTATTTATAGGTTAGTTAGGTAATATTCCTTGATTTTTCTTAGGGCACCGGTTCTTTTCCAAGGATGTAGCTCGAACCGAGCAATTTTAATTTCTTTTTAGGACTATATTAGGAAGAACTGGATTATATTGCAATACTTCTTGACATGGTTTATGCTAGTCCAATAGGTTATGACACATGATCCACTTCCCGTTTAATTATAAGCGTAAAGAAAATCCGCCCAATTTATGACACCTCTTCTCAATCGTTGACTTGCATATCATATAGTGTAGTTAATGCTTAATTGTTTCAATTATATATGCTTGCTTAACTCAGAATTTGAACAGAACCGTGGTGATTGAGTCATGTGCATTGTGTGAGTGAGGTTTTTGATTCTCTATGCTGCCTTGTATAGTCTAGAACTTGCCCCGTGTGTTAATTAAAGTGGAATTGTAAGTTGGGCTAATATGAGAAATGATATAGGCATTTTCTTGTTTGATTATGGGTGTGCCTGTCACATCAAATAGTAAATTGTCAATTGCTAGCCCCTTTGAGCCTATAGGCCTCTTTCTTTGGTACCTACATTACAAGATATTCCCTTATATTGTTCTTAAACTAAGCCTCATTTGAACCTTTACCTCCGAAAGCACTTAGTCGCTAAGAGCAATAAGGGTAGAGTAGAGGGATTGTCTTTATTATGAGGGAACCATGAAAAGACCTGTCGGTGCAATGAAGCTAAAATTAAGAATCACTAGCTGATAAAAATTTGTATGGAGTGTGAAAAAAAAAAGAAAAAAGAAAAAAATGTTAGTGAAAAAGATATGGAAAAACACCTCCTATTGTTATGCTAGTGAAATAATAGAGATGCTGAGTTGAAAAAGAAAGGCTATGTATATGAGACAGGGTTAGTAATTGAAAGAAGGAAAGTGTTCAATTGTTGATTGTAGTATATTAAGTGCTTAGGAGGACTAGCCACTATTACCAGATATACCCTACCCGTCCCCTAGCCTACATTACTACCTTAAAAGTCCTAGTTGATCTTAGGCTTGACTGACTCAATTAGTGAAAATCTACACTACGGGCAAGCTTATGGTACTTTATGGGAAGCATATGAGTTCTTTGTGAGAGTGAGGGTATGTTGTTCAATTTTGTGTGATGTTATTCATATATGTTCACTCTTCAGATTTTGGTGAGGGCACATGATCTCATGAGCGACTGGTAATGTTGTAAATTTTCTTGTTAGGTAAGTATATGTATTGAGATTGTTTAATGTGGCAAGTCGGCTTTTGAGGTTGGATGGTGACAATTGGGTTGTTAGATGTTATGAAAGTATTGTGCTTAAGTAGACTTTACGGGAAATATATGGATTAATTATGTGTTCATGCTTATTTGCTAGTATTGGTTGTGTTCAAAAGTATGATTTGTTTAAAAAGTCGAATGTTCCGTGATAATATTAAGAGTTTAGTAATTGGGAAGGTTGTATATAATCCCATTGCTCGAGGGCGAGCAAGAGTCTAAGTGTGGGGTGTTGATGTTTGGTGTAAAAGATATATATTTCTATGTAAATCACCTCATATTTGGCTCTTGTTTTATGAAATTGGGATATTAATTGCTTCGATTCATATTAATGTAATGTGTTTTTATGTGTAGGAATGAGTCGGGAGCAATTGGGGGCGAAACGGGCAAGAAACGAGCCAAAACGAGACGAAAGCGGACCAAGAGGCATTGGCGCCACAGGCAGCGCCTGGCGCCACCTGTGGCGCTGGAGGCAGAACATGGAAAGAAGTCACTGGACGCAGCGCCCTGGGGGACGCCGACTTCGGGGAACTGTCCTAGTCCGTCTAGGAGTCCACTAGGAAGCAATCGATCTTCAGTTCCTATATAAACACCTCCAAACCCAATAGGAAGGGGGAGAACGTGATTTGGGAGCCAAGAACGCCACGGAACATCGCATAGAAGCAATCGATCTTCAGTTCTTCATCTTTGTCTAGTATTTTAATAATTTTTTAATACTTTATATTTTGATTATTCTAAACATGATTGGCTAATCACCCCTTGTTCTGGGGTTGTGATTAGCCATGAATATTGTGATTCAAAAATTGACAATTCCTTGTTTATAATTCATAATCATATGGTTGTTTCTTCAATTCTATGCCTAATTGCTTAATTATTTTGGCCATCAATTAAGTTCTGTCAATTATCTATGCTATGTTTAGGAAAACTATGTTTAGATTAGAAAAGAATTGAAGAAAGCATGTTCTTAACCTTTTAAAGGGGGCGGATTCGTGGTTAGGATAGGAATATACTTATTCACCATGCTTAATTGAATATCGTGTTTTTATTGCGTTCTTGATAGATTAATTCCATAGGAATATAGGTATTAATCATATTAAGAATAGGCGAATAGTACTTCGGAAGAAGTCTATGAGCATGTTTATCGATTAATTAGCAACCATACATGAATTATATGAACGGGAAGTTAATTTGAACATAATAGGATTGGTAAAATAATCACAACCCTGGAATATTTATTTTATTGATTACACAAAACGTAATTTGTTCCTTGCAATTCTTAGATATAAATTAGAATTATAATTTAGAATAATCCATCTATTGAAACTTGACTTTTGCTTGTTTAAATAACAATATTAGTTCATTAGAAAGTAGTTAATTTAAGTCCCTGTGGGTACGATAACCTGGACTTACAATCCTATATTACTTGTCGACCGTGTATACTTGCGTGTGCGTTAGGGAGCAACAAATATCTTCCCTATATAACAGTCATTCATTATAAAAGTTAGGTTTTCCTCATAATCGATTTTTAAGTTATATTTTACCTCTGTATAACAACTTTTTACCTATAACAGCAACAATCATATCTATATATAGCAGAACGCTCTTTGTAAAATTATCCCTCTATAACAGCCGTATAGAATTTTTAAGATTTCTAATAATAATTCTAAATATATGCACACAATCTTTTCCATTAAACAAAGTTTCTATCTTGCATAAGATATAAGATTTGAAGATTTGCACATGATATCTTTTCCATTGAAGAAATTTTTAAAAATAATTTAACTGTTAAGCTATTAGATTGTCTTAAAGGAAAAACTATTGGGTACCTTTTGCCGAAAATTTGGACACAAATTTTCGCCAATTCAAGCGTTATATTGCTAGTGAGAGAATAAAATCTATGAAACAAGTTATAATTATAAAGTTCTTACATCAATCTTGAAAGAATTTATTTTTCTAGCTAGCTTTAAAGTGTCTGGCTTAGAGTTTAAATCTTTATACGCTTAGTTATAAATTTATTAATAATGTATTAGCTTTCTTCAATATTTTAACTAGTGAAATACGCATATCTTTTGAGATTTTAAATTTGAATAGTTTTCTTATCTTTTATATGTAAAGTTTAAAAAGGAAAAATAATCGATTTTTTGGATAATTTTTATTTATAACAACCAAAAAGTATTTAAACGTCAACATTGTTATATCTGTATAACAGTAATTCACTATAAAAGACAAAAAATATCGTAACAAACAAGGTTGTTATAGAGAAAATTGACTGGAGGTACGTCGTCCGTGCGTTTTGTGTTGTAACAGGATTATGTTTACTAATCCCACTTATTATGGAAGATTACTAGTAATTTTCTTTTTTTGTCAACTTATTAGTGTTAAAAGTTAAACTCTTTAATAATTTTGCAAAATATGATAGTCCAGCTTGTTTTAAGATTTTGCATTTTCGCATTTTTACATAAGGTGTTTCCTTTTTCTATTAAAAAACAACTGAATATTTTGAAGTTTTGATCCATATCTTATAATTCTCCACATATAGCTTAGTTAATAAACAACTTGGAGAAACCATATATAGTGCCACCGAACCTTTTCTCATCGTCCAATTGTATGATTAAAGGAATTTATTTGGGATATTCACGTCCCTATTGTCATTAAATTGAAAGGAAGTGACCACCACCCTAGCTGGGCACCAAATATATATCCAAATAATTCCTCTATATAAGGATCTTCCTATAGCCAAACAATTCAAGAGAAACAACTAAACTTTTTGAGTTTCCAAAGACTTTGGATACCTTTTCTCTTCCTTTTTCCTTTCAAAAAATGGCTCCTTCCATTTCCATTGATTCCAACATGAATTCAGAAACAGAAAAAAAGAACAAGGCCATTGTGAAAACTCTGTACAAGGCATTAGCTCGTACATGTGGTGACAGTACTAAAAACGTACTGGGGCCTAATATTTGCTCGTATATTGCCGATGATTTAGAATGGTGGTTTCATGGACCACAGAATTGTCATTATATGATGAAAATGCTCACTGGAGAATTGTCAAATCAGAATTGTTTCAACTTTGAGCCAAGAAGTGTTGATGCGATTGATGATGATCGTGTGATTGTTGAAGGATGGGAAGGTGCAAAGGCTTATTGGGTACATGTTTGGACATTGAAAGATGGTGTTATTACTCAGTTTAGGGAGTATTTCAATACTTGGCTTACTGTGACTGAGTTGAGGCCTATGGGATGGGTAAGATCCTCTACCACGTTGTGGCAGAGCCACCCTCGAGACCTCGCGAAGAGGTCATTACCGGGGCTTATGCTAGCCATTTGACGGAGGTGAATGGAACGAGAATGGAACGAGGAAAAAACAAACTCATATGCGGAATTTACACAGGATCACATCATTTAAATATGGTTAGGTGATAAAGAAATATATGTAAAAAGACGCATTCGACTGTTGATTAATTGATGGCAACACTAGATATGGTAAGTTTTTTATATGGTGAATGCATGTTTTATGTAGTATAACCCATTGGGAAAAAGAAGCCAACGAGTGATTACCTTTTTCAGTTACCTAAATGTGAAAAATGGAAACGTAAGAAGTTTGGTTAAACATGTTATATTGATCATAGTTTCATGGTGGGAAACACTACAACATATGAGGTTTTCCGTGGAGACTCTACTGTGGCAACTCCTTTAGTCGCCAAAAAAAGTAAGAACATTCGACTTAAAAAAGCTACACAAAAAGTGATAGTTTTAATGACTACTCATATAGCCACCATGAAAGTAACATTTTAGAGGCGATTATACTTAAGTTGCCACGAATATTTATTAAATTTGTTTTTCCCCGCAAATAATAAAATTATGTTAAAGTCGTCATAAAAAGTAATTTTTTTGTGGTGATTGATCACTTTTACGGGTTGCCATAAATAAGTTTCATTGACTGTTACAGGTCGCCATAAAAAAAATTCTAGGCATCTGTAAATAAAAGCTGAAACTAGTTGAATGTTATGGGTTCTAACTTGATAATGAATTAATTATAAGTCAAGCATCTGGACGATCGAGGTCTATCATTTGGTTCGATGTTATACTAATTGCCTTGGTCCTATATGAAATACAAGGGTCCTTACTACTTATACGAATAATTGCTATAAGGCAACAAAATAGCATAATGCAATACAAAGGGATTGTAAATACACGTGTGTTATTATCTTGGATTATAAATATGGTCTTTCATTTGGTTCAATGTATTGGCGATTAATTTGATATACAGTGCATCAACTAATCATGTGCTTAGTTTAGGATCTGACATGTCGTGGTTGTGAGAATCTTGATGCCTGCAAACCTGGTAAAGATGACCAAAATTTGCATGACAAAAGGGAAAAAGCACTTTTCTGTGTTGGTTTTTTAATGCTCGAAGTATGTTCTGTGTTTAATTGTTAAACCAGCTTGTGGTAAGAGAGATGATACAATTTTCCGTCAAAAATCTTGGAATGTTCTCAATTCTCTAATTTAGTTTATTAAAGTTGCTCTAGCATGTATACTATATAAGATATATGCCAGTAGAGACCTGAACTGATACAAGATAGAGATAGTGGTGTGACCATTCAAGAAGTGATACATTTGGTTATGAAACAGCTATGTTTTACGATTTCCTGAACACTCGTGGAAATGGGGAATTAACTCAGCTGAAATTTGTTACGAGTATATTTGCTTATTGAAAATTAAAGGAAGATGTATCCTTCAACAAAAATCTTAATAAGGACTTTCTCATCAACTAAATGAGTAATGGCTCATTGGTTAACTAGGAATAACGGCTTAATTTTTCAAGTTCAGCAAAGGTCCAAGATCAAAACCAACGCTCTTTGAGAAGTTTAGCACAAGTAAGTAGAAAAAAGATTAGCAACATGGAGAAGACTAATGCACATCTCATAAGTAATTCCCTTTGCTTTTTGCAGAGAGTCAGTAAAGCCATACGAACTATTAACTCCAATGCTTGATCCTTCTCTAGTTGGATTTATTAGCATTTCTAGACAAATTCTAGATCATCAATGAGTAGAAGTCTCTCCCACTCCAACATAGTGGGTCAACTCTTACTCATATCTCGTAACTTTCATACATAACGATAGACCGTGTGACCAATGCATACTCCAAGAGCTTCACTGCTATACATCAGTTAGGAGTATCTAGCTTCTCGATTTAATGGAACTTGGAGTACATAATGGTATGCAATACCCTAAATAATTTATCACATTCATATCCCACAATCTCTTTTGTCTTAATATGAGTTCTACCATTATGTTCTTGTCCAAAGAACAAATATAATGGATCAATCAATTATATTTAATGATCTTTCTCATCTCATGAATCTCTCAATCTCAATTTGATATGCTTTTCAAGATATGTTACGCAAGACTGAATCAAACATGACCTCTTGGCAGCACTATAAGATAGCAAACACCACACTGAATCTTAAGAAACTTCAAGTTGGAATGCACAAAAGGATATATGTTTTCATTGCCCGACTCCTCAGCAACCTCCAAGTCAAACAATGAAGGGACTAAATAAACTGGGCATGGGACTAGGACGCCAACCAACACCCCAAAGTTGTAATTTTCTCCAAAAATCGCCTAAGGGCGAAAATGATTAATTGAAACAACAATATAGGAATAATAAAGATGCACGTCTATCAAAACTACTCTCCAAAAAGGTACGTTCGGCCAGCTCAAACAATACCCATCGGCCCTTGACATCGACTTAACTTAAAGGTACGTTCGACAAGCTCGAACAACACCTATCGGCCCCTGGCATCGACTTCACTTAAAGGTACGTTCGACCAGCTCGAACAACACCTATCGGCCCATGGCCTCGACTTACCTTAAAGGTACGTTCGACTAGCTCGAACAACACCTATCAGCCTCTGGTCGTGACTTAACTTAAATGTACGTTCGACAGCTCAAACAACACATATCGGCCCTCATCCATGACTCAACATAGAGGTACGATCGACTAGTTCGAGCAATACCTATCGTCCCTCAGCCACATCTCAACTAAGAGACATACTCAACTAGTTTGAACAAGGGCCGATACAGCCCACGCCTATTCGGCCCAAAGGCTACGACCACTAGAGGATAACAACAAGAGGAATAAAGAAGCAAAACACGCAAGTACAGAAGCAAAATGTGCATGTACAGAAGTAAAACATGCAAGTACAGAAACAAAGCGCAGAGATAAAAAAAAGGTGGATGTAAAACAAAAGTCAACTTTGATATTCAGATGATGAGTTTTTACAAAAGAGCTCGAAGACACTAACAAAAATACAAAAAGTTATACAAAAACTAAAGCAAAACGCGTAGTGTTTATGACTGCTTGGATCTCCACCATCCTCTCTTTCCCCGTCTCAACCGTAAGTAGCATTACACCAGGCACTGTCCGCAAGTTCGTCCACATCCCCATCACCTTCCTCAGAGTCAGGTTGAGGCATATCAGTGTCAAAGTCCCAGGCAAGCCGAGCCTCACGAGCTTTGACTTGAGCCTCCTCTATAGACGTCTCAAAATTCTTAT
Organism: Nicotiana obtusifolia; assembly: GCA_002018475.1. Lineage (NCBI taxonomy): Eukaryota > Viridiplantae > Streptophyta > Magnoliopsida > Solanales > Solanaceae > Nicotiana > Nicotiana obtusifolia. The sequence goes on along the minus strand of MCJB01040041.1, from coordinate 34,396 downwards.
TCAAATCGGGAATAACGTCCAATCGGGCATCAGCAAGGATATGATTTTCATACCTCTGTCAGGGAATGTTAGGAAATTGAGAGGCGTGAAACGTAGAGGGCCGCTCGGCCAGCTGGGCGCTCTCGGCCTGAGTAGCAGAAATCTGCTCGAGCACGAGAGTGTTCTCAGTCTGAACAGCAAAAGCTCGCTCGAGCAGCTCAGAGTTCTTCTTACCTAACTCCCAAATCCTCCCCTTGAGGATAGCTTCCTTAGCCTCTACATCCGGCTGGATGTTATCTTGTTCAGTTCGGAGAGAGTTTTGTTCGCCAACTCGAGGATGTCCACCTTCCTTCGAGTATCCAATCGAGAGGACTCCGCCTATTTAAACATCTCTAGTTTCTCAACCTCCTCCCCCTTGAGAGCCTCGACTTGAAATCGGCACACGTCCAACTAACTTTGCAGTTGAACCACTTGATTTGGAGGTTGATACATTGGGCCTCCACACCCTTGCTCAGTTCGAGCTCCACCTTCCTCTTCAACGCCCCCTCAAGGACGTTGAACCTCTCCACGACTTCCATGAACTCCTCATCTTTCTTTTTCAAATCCTCCTTCACGGTCGACTGATGGTAGGCTATGATCTCGTATTTTAGTCGCTTATTGCACTCTAATTCACTGCACTTCACTTGAGTTGAGCTTTAATTGGTAGTGTTTTGCACTTATTGTGTGTTTTATGCCTTCTAGGAGCGATTTCAAGTTATGTAGATGTTGTGGAGCTAATTCAATCTATTTGGAGCTTTGAAGTCTAAGTAGAAGCCCAAGGGATTAAGCTGGTATTGTGTTCGGGGGTCGAGGACCAAGTCTGGACATCAAAAATTAAGGTTGAAGCCGTACTCTGAGGAAATTACACTATGGTGGTGCGTCGGGGGGCGCTTGGTGCACCGAAGCAATGTAAATCCTACTGCCTGACAAGTGTAAGCTCTCTGGACTTTTTCACTAATGCCCCACGCGGCGCGTCGCCCCATGTGGCACGCCTGTGCATTTTTCGCAGAGCTATTTTCCTATTTTGGTTAGAAAAGGATGATTTCGTCCGGGCCAGACCCTACTTGGTATAAATGGAAAAATATTATTTTCTGGACTTTTGACACACTTTCGACCTAAGGACGCTAAGGCGGAGTTGGAAGAACACAAGCACAAGGATTTCATCATTCCTTCTTCACTCAAGCCCCGAGTTTGGATCGAATTTATGTTTTCCTATACTTTAATTATATCTGTGATTAACTTCTTCATGTCTACGAAGTAGTTCCCTTTAGGATTTGATGGATCTGGTGTATTGATGATTGTTTGTGGATTATAACTCTAGTTTTATGTATTGAATCGTTTTGGAAGATTCAATTATGACATCTATGTTCACTAGTTCACGTAATCGAGAGAGGCATAACTTGTGATATCTTTGCATTACATTGTTGGTTGAGTTCATAGATTCTTCTAAGTAATCGAAAGAGGCTAGTTGAATCATTAATTAAACATAGTTAGAAGAATAATCGAAAGATGTTTTCCTAAAGACCAATCCACTATGGATTCTTGCATATCTTTTGTTACGCGGTGCCTTCCTGAGATTCCTTGGAAGGGCGACGTAAGGCTAAGCAATCGAGGTTTGTGCAATTGCTGTCTGCCAACTGAGGTCCCCTTCGTACGCTAGACTAGATTGTTAGTGCCGTACGGGAAAACCAATGTCATGAGCAACTAAGAAAGCAGAGAAGAGAATTGAGAATGAAGAAAGCTTGATTGTATTAATGAAGCTATTACAGAAAAGCAACACGGTGTCGAGGGGGAGAGACACCAGTACAGAGAATTGTTTGCTTGCTATAAAGTTTGATTGCTTGATCCCCCCTAATAATGCTTAAAAACTATAAACCAAAGTTACACGACTTAACCTAAATAAGCTATAGAAGCACACTAAAAGAAATGAAGTAAAATTACTCTATATTTATAATGAAAAGGACTTCGTCTTCAACAAGGTAGAAACAAGTCCATTTGCAGAAACTTTGTCTTTAGCATCAGGGTTTGCGCGCGGTGTTGTCTGTGCGCACGACACTGTTGGCATATGCCTGTGGCTGGGCGCTGGCGATGGCTATCGGTGGGGCGACAGAGGCACATGCGCGTTTGTCACTTGGAGTTGCCGAGACCACGGGGCCAACCGTGGTGCTGGGCGTTGGGAGGCTTGCCAGAACGCCACGGGGCGCATCCAAGGGGTCATGGGGCATGGCTGGAAAGCCACCCATGAAATTTTCCCTCACCTGAGTTAGCGACATCCTCGGCGCCTTACTTGCAAGATAGTCATCAATTAGGCTCTTGTAGGCTTTGAGGTTTGTTCGCCTCTCCCAACTATTCCCCTCTGCATCACATCCCTGCCATTTCACCAAGAACTCTTGGTGATCTTTCCTTGAGGTGTGAATCACTCAATCATCAAGAATAGCTTCAGCACACCTTTTCCCGGTTGAATTGGGGCCTCGAATACTGGGTATTGTGAGTTGGCTCCGTGAAGGATCCTTCACATCTTCCCGAAAAGGTTTTAGGAGACTGATATGGAAGACGTGATGGATTTTCCACCAAGCTGGGGTATCCACCCGGTACGCAACTGTCCCAATGCGCCTTTCAATAAACAAGGGTCCAATATATTTTTGCAATAGGCGAGGGTCATGGACCCCTGTAAACAAGTACCGCTTTGGGATTTGGACCATCACTTGTCTCCTACTTGGTATTCAACAAAGCGATGATTTTGATCTGCATGCCTCTTCTTCCGCTTTTGGCCTTTGAAGATAGCTCCACACTATCTCCAAATTTCGCTTCCATTCTTTTGAGAAGCTAGCATCTCAAAGAGATTTTGACATGTTTGGTGCATTCACGGTGTGTGGAAGTAGCGGTTGCTGTCTGGTATCAATTTCAAAAGTGATCTTGTTGGTGCTAAAGCTCTTTTGTGAATTGAAACACAGTTGAGCAGCATCCAAAAGCTTCACCCAGTTCGTTTTGATACGATTACGAAGTGGCAGAGATATTCCTCAAACATGCCATTGAACCGCTCCGTCTTGCCATCAGATTGCGGATGAAAACTTGAACTGTGGCTCAATTTTGACCTGAGGCACTTAAAGAGTTGGATCCAAAAGTTGCTATTGAAGCGTGAGTCGCGATCATTAACGATGTCTTTAGGCAGGCCCTAATATTTGACGACATGAAAGAAAAAGAGTCGAGTTGTATCTTGTGTTGATATATATTGTGGGGCTGCTATAAAGGTAGCATACTTGGAAAATTGATCCACCACAACCAAGATAGTTGTGAGATCCCCGACCTTGGGCAATCCGGTAATAAAATCCAGGGAAACGCTTTTTCAAGGTCTCTTTGGGAAAGCTAGTGGTTCCAAAAGTCCATCTTGTGTCAAGCGGTCCGACTTGTCCTTATAGCATACTAGACAAGTCTTCATATACAGATCGACGTCATCGGCTATTTGAGGCCAATAATATGCACGGCGAAGTAACACCATAGTGTGTTCTTCACCGGGATGGCTGGCCCACAAAGTATCGTGGCATTCCACTAGAAGAGTCCTTCATAGATCTCCTCCTTTGGGAATATAAAGTCGGTTCCCTTTCACTTTCAAGAAACCATCTTCTGTGTAAAACTGGCGAGTCTTGCCCTGTCCTACCAAATAAACCAAATACTGTGCAGCAGGGTCCTTGATAAGTAGATCCTGTATCTGTTCTTTTATGGTGGTGGCTACTTCGCTTCCCCTTAGAGTGGAAAGTAGGCACACCAATGCTAGATCAGCTCTCTGACTGAGTACATCAGCAACATGATTAGTCTTCCCACTTTGGTACTCTAGGTTAAAGTCAAATTCCGCTAGGAGTTCCTGCCACCTAGCCTGTCGACCATTCAGCTTCATCTAGGTCATAAAATGGCTAACAGCTGTGTTGTCTGTCTTGATTACCAGCCGGGTTTCCAGCAGATAGTGCCTCCAAAGGCATAAGTAATGAACGACAGCAAATAATTCCTTCTCGTGGGCGGTATAGCGTCGCTCTGCATCCTTCAGCTTCCGGCTCTCGTACGCTACGGGATGCCCTTCTTGTAGCAAGACTCCACCAAGGGCATAGTCGGAGGCATCCGTTTGTACCTCGAATGGCTTGGCCAAATCTGGGAGGGCCAAGACGGGGTTACTAGACATAGCCGCCTTCAATGTGTTGAAGGCGTCCGCTCTCCTGGGTTCCCAATCTCAAGGTGTGACCTTCTTGTGAAGTTCTGTCAGTGGTACTTCGATGAGGGAGTGATTTTTCACAAATCGTCGATAGAAGTTGCATAGGCCAAGGAACGTCCTCAAGGGGTGGATATCCTTAGGCAGCAGCCAATGTGTGATAGCCTGAATCTTCTGTTGGTCCATCTTGATTCGCCCTTCCTCAATGACATGTCCGAGGTTGTCGATTTGTTTTTGAGCAAATGAGCACTTGGATAGCTTCACATATAATTCGTGCTCTCGCAATCGGGCTAGGACCTTTCGCAAGTGCTCCAGGTGTTCTTCCAGTGTCTGGCAATATACCATAATTTCATCCAAGTAGACCACCAAGAATTCGTCAATGTATTCTCGGAAGACTTGGTTCATTAGGGTGCAAAATGTGGCTGGTGTGTTAGTCTAGTCGAATGGCATAACCAAGAAGTCGTATGACCAATATCTTGTCACGCAGGTCGTCTAGTGTTCATCATCCTCCGTAATCTGAACTTGCCAATAACCTGTCCTTAGGTCTACTTTGGTGACCACCGTCGCACTAACCAATCTATCGAACAAGTCTGCCATTAACGGAATGGGGTACTTGTTCTTCACAGTGATTTTGTTTAGAGCCCGATAATCCACACAGAGTCGTAAGCTTCCATCATGTTTCTTTTGGAATAGCACAGGGGACCCGTATGGGGACTTGGAGGGCACGATGATCCCTGTGTCTAGCATTTCCGTCTACTGTCTCTGAAGCTCGTTGAGTTCGGGTTGTGACATTCTGTACGGCACCTGGGCGGGTGGTTTCACACCCGACACCAGCTCAATCTCACGGTCCACAGTTGCTTTGCCATGTCTTGTGGCATGACTTCTTCAAATTCCAGTCAGCTCTTTCATGGGTGCAGGAAGAAGACCCGAGGAGCGTTCTATGTCGTCAATGCATAGGGTAGCCAAGAATGTAGGTTCATGTCTCTTAAACCCCTTCTTCAACTGCAAGGCCGAGATGTTTTCAACGGCCATCCTTATGGGCATGCACGGGATAATGCAGGGCTTGGCCCCATTTGTTCCATCATCAGTAGTGTGGCTGCGTACAGTACGAGCATGTTGTTGGTTTGCCTCAGGAATTCCAACCCTATTATCAACTCGAAGTCATGTATGATCAGCACCTACAGGTTGAATTTTCCTTCATAAGACCCAAGCTTCACTGGTATTTCTTTGGCTATTCCACCCACAGGCTGAGGAGGTGAGTTGATAGCCTTGACACGACCTCTGCCCTTTCCTACAACTACACCAAGGCCCTCCACCTGAGTCGAGGCTAAGTAGTTATGTGTAGCACCCGTGTGTATCATCGCCCGAATAGGCTTGCCATTTACCTTCATCTCGACAAACATTAAGGTCCTCTCTTGTTTAAGAGGAGTCCTTTCATCTGCCTTCTTTTTCCCTTTTTTGGTGATTGGGCAGGGTCCTTCTTCTTACGGATACCAGCACTAGTTCCCGCTAAGGCCTCAGAAATAGAGCCAACAATTACATTAAACGTACCTACTGGTTCGGCCGGGTCCGCATCATCCGTGTCGTCATCTGTCCCATCATCAAAAGCTTGATGGGCATTCATCTGTTCATAATTCATTATTCCAATGTGGTCCACCGCAATGACGGCATCCTGAAGGGGGTTTTCTTCCCGGATTGTTATAGTTAGATCCAGTGCTAGTACTACCTGAGAAGGGAGCCTTTGATTTGGTTGCACTCCAATCCCCACAACTTATGCTATGGCCACCATTGCTTTGTTGGCCCCCTTTGTATCCTCTTCGGATAGGCTGTTGAGGCCTATCCTTCCAAGCTTCCACTTGATAGTCCCCAAGGCACTCCGCTGCTTAGATCGCCTTAGGTAACGTGTCTACCCTTTGTCTTTGCAGCTCCATACGGGCATAGGGTTTCAAACCTTCTAGGAAGGTGGAGAGTTTGTCTTTGTCCCCAATGTCACGTATGTTCAGCATGAGCACGGAGAATTCTCGCACGTAATCCCGCACTGATTTGGTTTGGAGGAGCTCCCGCAGCTTTTTCCTTGCATTGTACTCAACATTTTCGGGGAAGAACTGTAGGCGTATGGCTGCCTTGAGTTCTGCCCATGTCTCGAGAGCATCTTCACCGACGCTGATGGATTCGTACTTCACCTGCCACCAGAGTTTAGCATCACCCTGAAGATACGTGGCAGCAGTTGTTACCTTCTTAGCTTCTTCTAGGCCCCCCACAGCATCGAAGTACTTTCGATGTCGAAGATGAAGTATTCCACTTCTTTGGAATTCCGAGCTCCATTGCATGGCTTTGGCTAAGGAATTTTCAATTTTTGTGTCACGAGGGCGAGGTTCACAGCACATCGATTTGGTTCCTGCCTCTTCGAAGCAGGCCTTGTAAAGCAGCATTGAAAATGTTGAGCTGGCCTGTCAAGTTGTCTATAGTTTGTTGCATGGCAGTCACCCTGTCTGCCTCTTGTGCCCTGTGGGCTAAATCTTCGACACGCTCCTGTTGGAGGCCTTCAAATTTTCCAAAAAGTTTGGTTGCCTCTGTGGCTGCCATTTGCCTGTCACCTTTAGAGTCACGACTGATGTTTTCTATGTCAACATGGGCCTGGAGCACTCTACGGTCCAGGTCGTCCAACCTTTGCACTAGGCTGGTCTTTAGATCAGGCACCATTTCCACAATGGCCCAAAATACGTCAACCGTCTCCTCAAGGGTTGCGATGCGATCCCCATGATTCACTATGATCAAAAAATGGTGGTAATTGCAATGTTATCCCTCGTCCAATGTCGAGCCTAGGCTCTGATACTAATTGTTGCGCCACGCCTTCTTGAGATTCCTTGGAAAGGCGATGTAAGGATAAGCAATCGATGTCAGTGCAATTGTTGTCCGTCAATTGAGGTCCCCTCCGTATGCTAGACAAGATTGTTAGTGCCGTCCGAGAAAACTAATGTCATGAGCAATTACGAGAGTAGAGAAGAGAATTGACAATGAAAGAAAACTTGATTGCATTAATGAAAGCTATTACAAAAAAGCAACACGGTGTCGAGGGGGAAAGACACCAGTACAGAGAATTCTTTGCTTGCTAGAAAGTTTGATTGCTTGATCCCCCCCGATAATGCTTCAAAAAATTAACCAAAGTTACATGAATTGACCTAAATAATCTATAGAAGCACACTATAAGAAAATGAAGTAAAATTACTCTATATTTATAATGAAAAGGACTTAGCCTTCTACAAGGTAGAAACAAGTCCGTTTGCAGCAACTTTGTCTATAGCACCAGGGTCTGCGTGCAACACTGTCTGCGCGCGCGGCGCTGTTGGCATCTGCCTGTGGCTGAGCATTGGCGATGGCTATCAGTGGGGCGACAGAGGCACATACACGCTTGTCACTTGGAGCTGGCGAGACCACGGGGCCAACCATGGCGCTGGGCGTTGGGAGGCTTGCCAGGATGTCCAAGGGGCCATAGGGCATGGCTGGAAAGCCGCCCATGACACATGCTTAAATTGGTTTATCTCGTAAGGTTAAGACTTAATCGAGAGAGGAGTTTTTGCTGAATGTTTGAACTAATAATTGAGTGAATTCGAGTGACTCACTTGATCATTAGAAGTGAATTATCAAGAGTTAGATCCCGAACAATTATCTTTCACCTATCCTGTCAAAATCCAATCCTCTCCCACTGATAATCTTATTTGCTTGTTCTTTGTCTCGATAATCACTAGCCAATAGCTTTAGATTCTTAATTAATTTTAGTTATTAATCATATAAATCTCGACTGTTGATCCTCTCAGATAGCAATCAAGCTAGAAACTTCGAGAATACTGTTTAAATTCAATCCTTGTGGATACGATATTATACTATACTATCTTTGATTAGCGAGCATAAATTAAGTGTTTGTTTTGCGCTCGTCAAATTTTGGCACCGTTGCTAGGGATTGGCAATCAATAGTGTTTGAAATAGTTGATCGTGCTTATTCAGGAATTTTTCTTTTTTTTTCTTCTATTTTTCCCTTTTTACCTTTCGTGTTCTTTAACTGTGCGCAGGTTGCAGGTTAAGATTGGTGCACGACTCGAGGTTTTGCGAAAGAAGTGTTACCATACGAGCCAGAGAAAAAAAAAACTGTGACAACTGAGGAAATGAGGAGATTTGACCGAGACATTAGAAAAGGTTAGGCAATCCTCAACCTATGAAACTACGGCCGAAAACAGTGATGAAAAGGTTAAATGGCTGCAAGAGAGGCAGCCCAAGAATGAGAACAAGCTGCATTGGAAGCTGAGGATCCAGCTATTAAAGCTGCAGAGAATGTCTATGAAGAAGAGAGGTTGGGTCATAGAATTAATCAACATCAACCCTTAGCTGCAGACCAATTCGGAAATATAGCTCCCAGGCCTGGGAGGTTACTTGGCGATTATGCTAGACCGGTCTATAATCAAGGATTATCTAGTGTTAGACCACCTCTAATTGTAGCAAACTATTTCGAGTTGAAGCAAGGGTCGCTTCAAACCATTCAGAACTATTGTGTCTTCAGAGGAAAGATGAACGAAGATCCAAACACACATCCAATGGACTTCGAGGAAATTATGAACACCTTTCAATACAATGGGGTGTCACAAGATGCAGTGTACTTAAGGGCATTCCCCTTTTCACTTAAAGATGATGTGAAGAAGTAGCTTGGAAGCTTGCCCAAAGGATCGATTAGAACATGGGAGGAGATGACCAAAAAATTCCTTGATAAATACTTCTCCTCAGCTAAGACGGGCAAGTTTAGAAGAGAAATCCATAACTTCTCTTAGAAAAAGACTGAAACTGCTTTTGAAGCATGGGAGTGGTTTAAAGAGATAGTTAGAAAGTGTCAACATAGCAGAGTTGAGCTCTAGATGCAACTCCAGGACTTTTGGGAAATATTGACACCGGCCTCACGTAGAACATTGAGCGATGTAATTGGAGGCCCTTTGATGAAGAAGACTCCAGAGGAGATAGTTATAATTTTTGACGACTTATCTGAAGATGCTAGTCAGTGGCCCTTTGAAAGTGCTGAAAGACGAAGATCAAATGGTGTTCACCAAGTTGATGCTAATACATATGTACAGACACAGCTTGATGCTATAGCTAAAGAAGTACGAAAGCTGACCTTAGCCACGGTACAAAATGAGCCTCACGTAGCTTGTGATATATGCGGAAGAGGACACCCTACGCACAAGTGTCAAGCGTCAACTGAGGAAGTGAATGCTGTGGGAAACTACAACTCTAATGCAATGGTCAGAGACATCCCGATTTTTCATGGAGTTTTCACCTGGAGGTACTGCAAATGCATGGCAACAAAACAATCCCAGATTCTAGGGACAAGGAACTTTTGGTTTTATGAATCAACCGAGGCAACAGTTTGAGCCTCAACAGCCCAATCAGTCTGGCCTAGAAGATCTCATGAAGGCCTTCATTATGAAAACTGATGAAAGATTTGAAGTACAAGCGACAATAATTCAAAATTTAGAGAAGCAAGTGGAGCAGATTCCAACGATATTATCTGATAGGGTTTTAGGAACTCTCCCTGCTGACACTGAAAGAAATCCAAATAAAACAGTAAATGCTATAACTTTGAGAAGTGGGAAAGTGTTGAAAGATCTCAACCCAATCCAAAAAGATATGAGACGAGAAAAAGAAAGTGGGGAGCAGTAAAAAGAGATGTTGATAAGAATAAGAAAGGCTAGATGGAAGATGAGAAAAAGATGAAGGAGGAAAACTCGAGAAAGGAGGAACCTGAGGAGAGCAAGCATATGCCTGCTCTATCTTTCCCCCAAAAGCTAAGTAGAGAAAAGCTGGACAAGTAGTTTTAGAGATTTCTGGATGTGCTAAAAGGGGTTCATGTAAACTTATAATTCATAGAATTATTCTCACAGATGCCGGCTTATGCTAAATTCTAGAAAGAGATCCTTACGAAGAAGAGGAAAATAGAGGAGATCTCAGTGGTCAAGCTCACAGAGCATTGCAGTGCGATATTGCAAAATAAACTGCCACAAAAGTGTGGACATCCAGGGAGTTTTACTATACCTTGCTCTTTAGGGATTATTAATTTTGATAAATCCTTATGTGATTCTGGTGCCTCAATTAATTTAATGCCTCTAACTATCTACAGGAAAGTAGAGAAGGAGATTGGAGAGATAAGGTCTGTACCCATATCTTTGCAGCTGGTAGACCAAATGACTACAACACCCGAGGGGATAGTGGAAGATGTGTTAGTTCGGGAGGATAAGTTCGTATTTCCTGTAGATTTTATAGTGGTAAATATGGATGAAAACAAGGACGTCCCCCTCATCCTAGGAAGACCATTCTCAGTGACGGGCAAAGCTATACTAGATATACAAGAGAGAAAATTCATGCTTAGAGTGGGTGAGGAGACTGTGCCTTTTAAGAGGATATAGAAAAGGGGGAAGAAAAGGACAAAACAGCTGCAAGTGTTGAGTGGAAAGTAGAGGGCTCGAAAGAGAAGGTTGCGATGAGCGAGAAAGATAAGTGTGGGGTGTACCCAAAGAAGGCCGAGAAGAAGCTGTCCGCAGGGATGTGTGCATTAGTTCGGGCGCGAGAAATGGTGCGCGACTTGGAATCAGACCCCGACTAGCTGTTCAGGAAGTTTTCCTTACCTTATGCTTTTTAATTGTGTGCCATGGGGACATGCCACAACTTAAAGTTTGGAGTAGGGGATATTTTGTATGTTTGTATTTATGTCTATATAGTTGTAGGATTAAATTTTTTTTTTAAAGTTTTTAATTTTTCCCGACGATGGATATCATCGATAGGTTTCTTAAGGGATTAAAGTCGAAGGAAAAAGACAAAAAGATTTTCTTTTGTTTGGAAGTGTAACAAGTCCCCCTTGGTTTTTCTTTGTGCCACGGTTCTTTTCCAAGGGTTTTATTTGAACCGAGTATAGTTAGTTTTTAATTTTTTAGGAGTAGGAAATCTTGTGTTATGATTTGAATCGAAGGAAATATCTCATGGCTTTATTATACTTTGAGAATGGTGAGTGCTTTAGTTGTGACGCTTATGGTCAATTTTTGACTCTTGTATAAGTTTCTTAAATTGTATGATCTTAACTTTGCTTAACTGCTCTGAATAGAACGTCTTGATAGTAAAATTGTGAGTGAGTTATGTGCCCTGTGTGTGTGAGGTTTTGTGTTATTATGTGCACTGCATTTGATGTCTAAAACTTGCCCCGTGTGTTTGCAAAGCGAAATAGCAGTTTTATTCAGTCTTGGAAGTGATATAGGCGTTTCTTTGTTGAGCCAGTTATATGCCTTTACCCACCTAATTGTTATGTATCTTAGTTAACCCCTTTGAGCATGTAATCTTGTTTCTTTGGAAACCGCATTACAAGCCTTATCCATTTGTTTGGATTGACCATCTATTTGAACCTTTTACCTCTCATGAGCACTTGAATTTATTTTGAACTTTGTCGAAGTAAAGTGTGGGGTGTTGGTTTGGCTTTTGAGTGGAACTATTGAAATAGGAGATAGGTGCAATGTTTTGAAAACGTAAGAGCCACTTGAATTGAAAAGGGAAAGAAAAAAAGTAGTTGTATTGTTGTTAAAAATATTCCTTGATAGTGGTAACTCTTGATGTATTTGTGCATAAAGAAGTTGAGAGTCGATGTATATTGATGTGAAGGTAGAGTTATGGTTCAACACAAGTGTGGGGTTATAAAGCATGGAATTATATTAAAGTGTTCATAGAGGTGTAGTCACCATATCCAAATGTATCATACCTTTCACGCAACCTACATTACAATCAAATAAAGTCCTACTTGATCTTTAACTGAATGAGCTCAATTAGTAGAGTATTACACTACGGGCAAGCCTATGGTACGTTTTCAGTAGCGCATGAATCTTAATTCTAAGAGTGAGTGAATTCTTTCTATCTTAAGTTCCTATTTGTTCTTGAACTTTATTATATGTGAAACTACTCTCTATTGTTGCGTGAGGTCACTTGATTCGCGAAGGAAAGGTAAAGTCGTTGACCTCTGTGTCAGAGTAAGCGAGAGGGTTGTGACAAAAATGTGGTGCTTTTAAGTCAAATCTAGAGGCAAGGATGTTACATTTGAGGGCTTAGTCTGTTTTAAATATTCTTGGTATGATGAGTTAGGAAAGTTGTTTAAAAAGGTCGTATCTATATGAAGTGTAGTTTGATTGCTCATGACGAGAAATGGTTTTAAGTGTTGGGTGTTGACGGTATGCCATAATCCCGTATTTTAGTCGCTTATTGCACTCTAATTTGTACTTCACTTGTGTTGAGCTTTAATTTGTATGGTTTCGCACTTATTGTGTGTTTTATGCCTTATAGAAGTGATGCATAGTTATGTAGATGTGGTGGAGCTAATTCGAACTATTTGAGATTTGAAGTCTGAGTAGAAGCCCAAAGGATTAAGTCGGGATCATGTTTAGGGGTCGAGGACCAAGTATGGACATCAAAAATCAAGGTTGAAGCCGTACTATGAGGAAATTACACTACTATGGCGCGTGGTGCGCCGCAGCAGTGTGAATCCTGCTGCCTGACAAGTGTGATCTCTTTGGATTTCTCCACTAATGCCCCGCGTGGCGAGTCGCCCTATGCGGCGCGCCAGTGCATTTTTCACAGAGCTATTTTCCTATTTTGGCTAGGGAAGGGTGGTTTCGTTCGGGCCTGACCCTACTTGATATAAATACATGGAAAAATATTTTCTGGACTTTTGACATACTTTCGACCTAAGGATGCTAAGGTGGAGTTGGAAGAACACAAGCACAAGGATTTCATTATTCCTTCCTCACTCAAGACCCGAGTTTGGATCAAATTTATGTTTTCCAATACTTTAATTATATTTGTGATGAATTTCTCCGTGTCTAGAGTATTTCCTTTTAGGGTTTGATGCATTTGGTGTATTGGTGATTGTTTGTGGATTATAACTCTAGTTTTATGTATTGAATCGTTTTGGAAGATTTAATTGTTTCATCTATATTCACTAGTTTATGTAATCGAGAGAGGTATAACATGTGATATATTTGTATTATATTGCTGGTTGAGTTCATAGATTCGTCTAAGTAATCGAAAGAGGCTAGTTAATTCATTGATTAAACCTAGTTAGGAGAATAATCGAAAGAGGTTTTCCTAAAGACCAATCCACTACGCATTCTTGCATATCTTCACATTCTTGAATTGATTTATATCGTGAGGTTAAGACTTAATCAAAAGAGGAGCTTTTGCTGAACGTTTGAACTAATAATTGAGTGAATTCGAGAGACTCACTTGAACATTACAAGTGAATTATATAGCGTTAGATCCCGAGAAGTTATATTGCACCTATCCTGTCAAAACGCTATCTTTTCCAACTGATAATCTTATTTGCTTATTCCTTGTCTCGATAGTCACTAGTCAATAGCTTTATAATTGTAGTTAACTTTAGTTATTAATCATATAAACCTTAATTGTCGATCGTCCTGGATAGCAATCAAGCTAGAAATAATGAGAATATTGTTTAAATCCAATCCCTATGAATACGATATTATACTATACTATCTTTGATTAACGAGCATAAATTAAGTGTGTGTTTTGCACTCGTCATCGATACATCACCATCCTCACGGAGCCACTTCCGAGCATCCCGGTATTTTCACAGAACTCCTGATATTACCCCTTTCGCCTCTGGTAAATATCTTTCCCTTTCTTCTCCCTCTAGACACTTACCTTGAGGACGAGGCCGCCAATGCTTTTTGACTGGGTGCCGTCAGACAGGGTCTTGAGACTCACCTGCTCGACTTTGGAATAGAGGGTACCGAGAGCATTGACCATATCTTTGGTATTCTTTATCAGATCAGGATCCTTGGGAATCACGATAGTCCTCGAACCACCCTCTACTTTATCTCGGGCTGAGTGGTTCCTTAATCAATCATCATCAGGTCGTCAGGGTCCATCCTAGAAGAAAAAGCCTCCTCTTGCCCTTTTGGCGTAGACTCATTACCAGTTGTCTCGTCCGCAACTCTCTCACCCTCGGGGCAAAATCGCATACCCATTGGCCTCTTCTGGCTAAGGGGCCTCAGAAGTCACCCCAATATCGTCTCTGATGAGTATCATGGTCATTTCCCATATCAGGATCTCGCATTCTGACGAGTCGACGGCTGAGGGAACCCCACCTATGTCCACGACCTTCCTATTGTGGGGCCTCAGGTCCCCATCACGTGAGGAAACCTCATCATCTTCATTGATGAGTGAAAGTGCGGGATCAATAGGCGCATCAGCTGAAACGGGGGCGGAGGCAGAAGTTGCAACGACCCCTTTCCTCCTGAATGAGGGCACGGGTGCCCTGTTCCTTCTTGTACCCCCCTTGGCAGGACCTAGAAAAAAGCATATGAATTGAGTGCAATGACACATGCCAGTACGAATAAGATAACAACTAGAAGAAGGAGATTACTTGTCGAGGGGAATCACAAATCCCCACGATATAGGGGAGAACCTGCCTCACCCAGTCAGCGAGATGTACCGCCGAAGGGGAGGACGACTAGTGGCTATAGGAGAAGAACAATGACCAATTTGAAATGAACAAATCACTTAAAAGGATAAAAGCAAAAAACACGAACACTTACGCATATAGTTCCAGGCCTCAGGGAAACTGTCGACATTCGCCACAACAGCCTCGGTCTTGACATAGAAGTAGTCGCCAGAACTACCGAGTACTCTTATAGTCCATCTTCACTATCAAGCAATTTCCCCCTCAGTGTCGAAGTTTTAACATCATCCCTCTGTAGAATCTAGGCGCGAATGGGTGCACTAAGTGCCGCACCGTGACCTCTACCCCATCAAGTTCGACAAACTTTGATAGCATCTTGATAACATTGTAAACATAAGGGTCGAGCTGAGCAGGTCAAATGCTATAGTGGCGGCAAAACTCCTCCACCAACAGGAGGAGAGGGAACGAGTAGCCGATGGCGAACGGGTAGGCATAGAGAGCGCAATACCCAGTACGGTGAACGTGCACTTCATCCTCGCAAGTGGGGATTAATTCCACATGGTTGGGAAGGCCAAACTTAGCTTTGAATTAGCCAAGTGCCTCGATGTCATTGATGATTGAAACTTTCTAGGGATTACATCCGGTGGCCGTTGAAATCGGATCTACCATCAGTGTTGCGGGGGATGATCTCATCTATCGAAGAAAGAGCTTCATCTTCTGTGGTGGTGAGGATGTCCTCCCTGTGAGCAGGGAATACAACAGCCAAAGGAATGGGGCATCTCTCTTCATCAACATTAGAAGGAAGATTAGACATGGTTGTGAAATTTATAAGAACATAAGAGTATGAAAGAAAGTTAAGGTTCGGTAGGAAAAATATACGCAAGAAAAGGAACGAAATTTATGTAGAGCAAGGATGGTATGAAGGAAAGTAAAGTTTGAATAATGAGGAAATAATCCCAGTTTATAGAGATTAAGGCACCAAATACGAAATGGTTCATCATAATCGACACTAGAATCGAAACGGCAGAGCCAATCAAGGGCCACACGTGAATCGACTCAACACATCTGGAATCGGCGTCAGCATTAGTCATGAAGTCATGACGTCATTTCTTTTCTTAGACCAGATGATTCCAGCAAATCACCCAGGAAATTTAGGGGTTTGAAATATGCGGTCCATAGAGAGTTACATTCCCTCTTTTCATGACAACGATGACCGATGTTATTCGCTCGCTAAACTCGTCCATGAAGTCAACCTCAACAAGCGGAGGAACTAACTGTCTGGGCTAAAAATTGTCATAGTTATATGTGGGCCTAACCAGTATTAAGAAATCCTATGAAGGATGCCACGTGTCATCAATTCAACTTTAATAGAGGACGAACACGAGGTTGAGGACTCAAAGGAGGTTGAAGACGAGGACGAGTACTCCCTTTAGCAGGGCAGTAATGGCTAGTTTTAGAAATAAGACATGATTGGGAATATTAGAGTGAATATTCCTCCTATCTATACTATTAGGGTTTTTGTGGCCCATGTGCCTTTATAAATAGAAAGATATGTAGCAATAAG
>MCJB01040041.1:0-18098 GCA_002018475.1 Nicotiana obtusifolia | reverse complement strand
GTGATTGGACACTCATTGTAAAAATAAACATTGACATTCTCTGAAGATTTTTTCTTTATTATACATATACACCTCTGCTTCAGATCTTTGTGTATCTTTTCTCCCACGATCCAAGGAGAATCTGAATATTCAGAGGCTTATCAATCATTTATCGCTATCAAAAAGAATATCACAGAATCTAACCCTTTGTTACAGCCTAACCTTAGGGAGTATGACCGGTGCTCAACTGAGATACCCCAGTCAAGCGAACCTACTTGATGCTTTCTACCCTACCTTACCCATGAGTAATGCAAAGATGAATATCACAAGTTAGACAATAAGAGAGTAACATGTAGAACACCAATTTCATTACTTTTACAAACTCCATTTACGATTCCCAATATATATTACTCATTCGTAGTTTAAAAGTGGAAACATGTGTTACAATTACAACATTTCAAGTTTAACTTTCCCAAATAAAAAAAACCCACACTATATCTACAAAGCCTTTGATTGATACAAAAGAGTAGTATGATATTGCCGGCGATAAGGCCCCGACTATATCTCAAAACACTATACATAAGAAGCAAAAGATACAAGACCTCAATATGGAGTGGGGCTCACCAAGTACGTTGAGAAGAGGGTGTACCGTTATCACTGATCGATGTCACCTGCTATGGAACCAGTGGCATCCATTAAAGATACAATGCTCCCGGCAAAAGGGACATTAGTACACATAGAATAGTACTAGTATATAGAGCTAAACGCCCTCTTAATGAATCGAGCAATAGCACAAAGGAGAGAAACATGAATCATGAGAAACCAAATAATATATTTTTTTTATTTAATTCACTAGGCAGCATGCCTAGTGTTAATTTTCATATATATAACATAAGATACAGAAATGGAGGGAGACATAAACCTTACCTCCTGATAGAAAAGGTGAACACTCTCAGTCATCCAAACTTAACGACCAAGTATGCCTAGATAGCTATGATGGGTTAGACCTATGATGATGTGATGATTGTCTATCTTATAAGATCGATAGATAATCATATGTACAAAAACAGTGTGAAGTGAGCCTAGGTTAACTATACAAAAAGGTACATATGTTCCTAAGTCTACTAAATAAGTGGTTTGAAATAGTATCCCCCTGTGCGATAGGATCTATTCCTAGCAAGAAAAGAGAATCTTCTAAGTGAAGTGATAACTAACAAGTAGTAACAATCTTCAACTTTGCTTTGATATTGATAACAAAGAAAGCAAGTTTGAAGATGGCTAGCAAAATGGGGCACTGTAACTATACAGCAGTATTGACAGTGTCTGCTAAGGATTGTGCTGCTGATGTGTGCTGCTGCTTCTGTGATGTCTACTGCTGGTGTTTGCACTGGAGTTCTCATGTGTGTCTATGTGCTGCTTGTGCTGGAGTCCTGCTTTTTGTGTTGTTGTAGCTTGGTGTTTTTGTTGTGCTTCTATGGGTTGTAGTTGTTGCTGAGGTGATGACTTGCTGCTACTGTTGGTGTTGTTGATGTTGTTGGTGTTGTTGCTGATTATCAAGGAGTGCAGGGAGTGTAGTTTTTCTCCCCTATTGTCTTCCTGCTCTGATAGCTTCTGCTAATGTGTGTTGCTGGAGTGATGAATGCTACTGAGTTGATGACTGAATTCTTGGCTTGTTGGTTGCTTGACTGGAGTGTTTCTAAAGCTGCTGGATTTCTTGACGTCTACCTGTATTTGTGTATGCTGCTCCTGCTGATTGCCTTGTGTTTCTGTGACTGGTAGCTTATGTTGAAGTGATGAGTAGGTATCCATCTTGCTGCTGTTGATGTTGTTGCTGTTGTTGCCATTGTTGTTGCTGCTGCTGTTGGGACTACTGTTGTTGTTGCTGCTGTTGCTGCTGCTATTGCTACTGCTGGTGCTGTTATTGCTATTGCTGTTGCATTTGCTGAGCTTGTGAGAGGGCTGTAGATGTATCTGCTGCTTAGTTGATGGATGCCATATGCTGCTACCGTTGCTGTTGCCAGAGGGCTGTGTATTGCCTGCCTTGTGCTTGTGAGCAGGCTGCACTGCAACGTATGCTTGGATGTCCTGGTGTAGCTGCTTCTTCTGCTTAAGTGATGATTGTGAGTCCTTCTTACTGCTGCTGTTGATGGTGCTGTTGCCACTGCTGCTGTTGCTGTTGCTGTTGCTGCTGCTGCTATTGCTACTGCTGCTGTAGCTGCTGCTGCTGTTGTTGCTGCTGTTGTTGCTGTTGTTGCTGTTGCTGCTGTTGCCATTGCTGCTGCTGTTGTTGCTGTTGCTGCTATTGTTATTACTACTGCTGTTGCTGCTGTGGAGCTGTCTGCTAGCTGCATGATGGTACTGCATTGTGTTGATGTTATTACTACTACTATTGATGTTGTTGCTGCTATTGTGGAGCTGTTGTGAAGTTGTGTGTTGAAGTGGTGTGTTGTGTTATTGCTGCTACTGATGTGGAGTTCCAGGTAATTGCTGCAATTGCAATAGAATGAGCACTAATAGTGCTAATGCCACACATTGCAATTACAGCAATGGCCCAGACTCTTCCAGGTTATCTGTTTTCAGAGTTTTTATAATTGGCTATTGTTTTGTTTTTGTGGTTAGTAGCTGCTGTTTAGATGATGGTTGTCTTCTGCTGATGATGTTGCTGCTACTGGAGTGTTGTGTGCTGTTTGGCTTGTGCTTGTGAGGAGGTTGCACTGCATTATTAGGTTGCACTGCAGTATTGAGCTCATATATGTTTGTCTGCTGCTTCTGCTGACTGCCCTTTGTAGCTGTGGCTTATGGCTTGTGTTGAGCTAATGAGTGTTTGTTCATCTTGTTATTATTATTGTTGCTGCTACTAATGGTTTTGCTATTACTACAACTATCATTGTTGCTGCTGTTGTTGCTACTGCTCTGTTGTGCTTCTGTGATTTGTATCTGCTGCTGAGGTGATGGTTGTCTGTTGCGACTGTTGTTGTTTCCATTGAAGGGTTGTGTATTTGCTGCTACTGTGGATTGTGGTTGTTGACGAGGTGGTGGTTTTCTATTTGTTGCTGCTGCTGGAGGGCTGCTGCTGTGGTGGCTGACTTTAGTAGTACTCTGGATAAGGCCATTTCCCATGTATGTTAGTGGCTGTCTTTGTGGCTGCAGCAGTGAATTGGTGCTAAGTCCTACACCTGCAAAAATCAAGAAACATGTTAGCGGGGAGGTTCCTGCTGTCTTGATGGTTGTGGCTTGTATGCTGGTAGCTTGAGTAAGGAGATTTGCACTAGGCTAGATAAAAGTTGGGAAGTAACTTCCTGTAACAGAGCAACCAGAAAGAAAAGAGCAATCAGAAAGAGTAAGGGGTAAAATGTTTCTATTCTTTTGTACAGGTTATTATGATGCTTTTGAGGAGACACAAGGTTGTGAGATTGTGTATTAGCTAGCTGATGCATGTGTGAGTGCTGCTTTGTGTGAGATGGTGGTTGTCCTCTGCTACTGCTGTTTCTGTACTAGACGTCGCAACAATTACCATGGTAGTGATATGATAGGCCAGTATTCCTGCAAGATTAGCAAAAAGGTTATGGGAGAAGAGGGGCCAGGAGGTTGCTGCAGTTGGAGTGATTGTGACACTGTGTGTTTTAGTGTCATCCCTTGCAGTTGCAGTAGTGAGTTGATTCTATGTGTTACGTCTGCAAAATTAAACAAACATGTTATGAAGAGAGAATCCTGCTGGACACAGTAAGGGGGTACACTAGTGGAGTCCTGCAACAGATCAAACAGAATGAGTAGAGAGTAAAATGCTTCTACCCTGCTGTATGTGTTACTACTTCTGGTGGTGTTACTACAACTTAGATGTATGGTATCTAGTGCTGCTGCTACTGTTTTTGTATATATGTTCATGGTACTCATGTAGCAGCAGTATTGTGTAACATGTGTGGTGGAAATTTGAGCCTTCTGGACTTCCTATGCCTAAATGCTGGGGTGCTTTGACAGTCTAGGTGAATCTGCCCCCTTATATGTGTAGGTAGTTCTTGTTGGCTATTGTAATATCTCATGGAGGTGAGGTCATGACTTAGCTTTGATAATGAGTCTGCTGGGCAATTGGCTTCTCTCAAAACATGAGTGCACTTAAAAGCAGCACAATGCTGCCTCAGATTGATGATTTCCTGAATTAATATGCATATGATCCATGGTGGCTTAGACTGTCCTGTTATCCATTGACTGAGCAGCTTAGAGTCTGTTTCCAACTGGAGTTTGGTGTAGCCATTTTGCATACACCAGTTGAGGCCAGTGAGGGCTGCTTGAGTTTCTGCTAAATTATTAGTGCCATCTCCAGTGGACTTGAAATAGCATTAATGAAGTGGCCTTGATGGTCTCTAATGATGATCCCTGCTCCTATTTTCCCAGGGTTGCCTAAAGCACTACCATCTGTGTTGATTTTGACATATCCCACTGCTGGTTTTAGCCAAACTACCTGCTGCACATTGGTATGATGTTGTAAGCTTTCTATAGCCAGGTACATTTCTGGCCAGTTGGCATAGGATGTTCTGAGCAATAGGAGCAGGTTAGAAGTGATGGAATACAGAGTTCTTGTTACAGATGATGTTTTTCCTCCATATTTGGATGCAAATCTGTTCTTCCACAGGTTCCAGCATATGATGATTGGCAGTGTGTCTAAGACCAGTTTCTGCACCTCATTTTCTCTTTTTTGCAGCCATCAGTTCATTAACTTCATTGTTAGGGACTGCCTGTGACTTTGAATCCCAACTGGTGCATTGAAGTACTTCCAGATGATTTGAGCAAAATGACCTGAGTTGAGTATGTGCTCCACTGTTTCATTCCCTGCTTTGGTGCAACATACATATTTGTTCACACATGGAGCTCCAAACCTAGCTACTCTGTCATCTGTGGGCAACTTGTTTCTCAATGCTCTCCATGGGAAAAAGGACCATTTGAAGGGTATTCTCTTGTGCCAGGTCATCTTATTTGTGAGCAGTACTTGGTTCCTTTCTCTCAACACAGTCCATGCTGATGCACAGGGGAATTCCCAGAAATAGAAGGCTGTCATATTGGTGTGTCATTGATGTGGGGGTTATAATGGATTTTTATTTGGAGAATGTGTGAGATTATGGATAGGGGAGCTATTTGATATGTTATTTGACTGAGTTTCTGAATATCCCACTGCCCATCAGTCTAGTATTGTGAGACCTTGATGTTTTCAGGCATGCCCTGTCCTTGTCTGAAACTAGCTAAGTGCCCAATATCTAACAAATTATCCCACCAGAAGCTGGTATTTCCTGAGTGCAATCTCCATCTAATGTGATAGTCAGCAGTTTCTTTGTTGAGCATCATTTTTCTCCATGTCTGTGATTGTCGAGAGCCTCATTTTTTTTTATTTAGGGTGTGATCTCTTACGGTATTTGGCCTGTAAGAAATTGCTCCATAGTGTCTGTTTGGTCCTGAATCCCCACCATTGTTTGTATTCCATAGATTTACAAATTTCTGCTATAGGTCTCAGTCCAATGCCCCCTTCTTCCAGTGGGTATGCTAGTGTGTGTCATGAAGCCCAATGGTATTTGTTCCTTTCTTTGTTCATTACCCAGAAGAAGTCAGCTGCCAGTTTCTCTATCTGTTTAAGGACAGATTTTGGAGGTGTGACTGCTGACAGCAAGTGAATAGGGAGTGATTGCATGACATGCTTGATTAAAGTCAATCTACCCCCATAAGATAACAACCTTCCACGCTAACCTCTTATCCTACTTAGCACTTTAGAAATGATACCATTGAAGTGCATAATCCTTTTCATGCCAGTGTATAGGGGACAGCCTAAGTAGGTTAGAGGGGATTCCTTTTTGGTAAAGCCTGTGACCTGCTGAATTCTCCTAGTAGTATATTGTAATGCAGAGGGGTTAGTCATAAAATGACTTTTGCTTTTGTTGATCTGCTGCCTAGATGTCTGCTCATAATCTTGAAGGACCTTCATGATCTTCTTTAAAGATGTTCTGCGGCCTGAGGTGAAGATGATCACATCATCTGCAAAGCTCAGATGTGTGGTTTGAGGTCCTCTCTTTTCCATATAGAATCCATTGAAGAACTGATCATGTGTGAGGTTGTTGAGCATCCTAGACAGTAATTCAGCTCCCAGAATGAAGAGTGAAGGGGCCAGAGGGTCCCCTTGTTTTTGACCTCTAGTGGAATGAAATAAGCCAAATCTTGTGCCATTGACTATGACAGAGTACCCGTTGTTGGACATTGTTCTCCACACCATGTCAATGATTCTTTAACTAAAACCCGTTATTCTCATCATTATACATGTAAAGGACCAAGATACCCTATCATAAGCCTTTTGCATATCCAATTTGATCACTACATTAGCATCTATATTTGGCTTCTTGATTCCCTGGACAATCTCCTGTGCAAGCATAATATTCTCAAAAATACTTCTGCCTTTGATAAAGCCTGTCTGATTTGGGGAGATGATCTTGGGGAGACTAGGTGCAATTCTTTTGGAAATAATCTTGGATATAATCTTATTGATGAAATTGCTCAGACTTATAGGTCTAAATTCTGACAAAGTATTAGGGAATTCCACTATAGGTATCAGCACCAAGCATGCTTGTGTCATGTACCTATGCATTGATTGACCACAGAAGAATGCCTTCACCACATTGAAGGGATCAAACTGGATGATATCCCAACGATGCTGAAAGAATTTTCCATTGAGGCCATCTGGACCTGCAGCACTGGATGGATTCATTGAGAAAACAATGTCTTTGAGCTCCTCCATTGTAGGTTCTTTGTTGAATTGATGATTATCTTCTTCTGTAACCAGTGTAGGGATGCAGGATAGAAGATCTTCCCTAATGACTGCTCCAGGATTAGTGAATAGGTTGTGGAAATGGTCACAGGCAGCTTCACCTATTGCTTCATCTCCGTATATCCAGTCATTGTCTTCATTTTTGATTTTGTGGATATACAGCTTTCTTCTTCTGCCTCTTATTAGACTATGGAAGTATTTGGTGTTGGCATCTCCATCCTTAAATGATTTGGATAATTCTTTGTCTGGACCATTTGAAAAATATCCCATATTATTGTCTGGACCATTTGGATAATTCTTTGCAAAGTGCTTTTGTTTTTTGATGGAAAATCCACATTGCATTTCCAGTGACTGGTGTATTCCAGACTTGCTGTACCAGTGGCAAGAAGGTTGCATTTTCTGTCCAGCAGTTTAGGAATTTAAAATACTTTGTGGCATTATCCTGTCTGACATTGATTTCCATGAGAAGAGGGGAATGATCTGATCCTGTAGATGCCAGGTGTGTAATGGTAGTAGCACGATGTGCAGCAAGCCAGTTATCATTAGCCAGTCCCCTATCCAGTCTTTTCCAGACAATTGAACAAGGGCCTCTGCCATTAGACCAAGTGTATCTAGGTCCATTGTATCCAAGGTCAGTGAGTCTACAGTCCTCAATCATGCTTAGAAACTCCAGGCTTTTGTTGATTTGGTATGGAATACCCCCTATCTTTTCTTCAATTGATGCAATCACATTGAAGTCCCCAATGGTACACCATGGTACACTAGAGTTCTGTGCTTTGATCCTTAGCTTGTCCCACACTGGTCTCCTCAAAGGAGGTTTGCATTTAGCATATATGACTGTGAGATGAAAAATTTCAGTAGCCTCAACATGTTTTAACTCAATTGTGACTTGCTGTTCATCTTGGTCTGTGATAGTACCAGAGAAGTCCTTATCCCAGAAAATCCATATCTTGTCAATTATGTTGGAAGCTACATGATGCATAGATAGTTGGTTTTGGTATTGGTTGATATGTGAAGAGTCTAGGTATGGTTAAAGAATGGCTATGAGGGAGAGTTTATGGATTTGTTTTAGTGTTTTGAGTCTCTCAATGGCTCCAGAGGTTCTAATACCACTGACATTCCATATAAGTGTACTGATCATTAAAACATAGAGCGGGGTTGGTGTTTGGTGGGGCAGTGTTCCTTCTAGCAGCCATGCTTCTTGTGATCCTTGGTGATGGGTTATATGTTCTAGGAGATAATCCCCGGTTCTGAATGATATCATTTTGATGATGTTCCCCATTAATGGCTTCTGCAAGGAGATCACAATGTTGGTCCTCTTCTGTGGCATCACTGAGTCTAGCTTCTTCCTCAAAGCCTCCACTCATCTCGTCCTCTGAAAGAATAGGTCTATATTCATCATGCTGTGAGAAATGTTTATTTAGAGGACATTATTCTAGTGGAGTAGGTGCTAGAGCAATGTTTTTATTCAAATCCTTCTGAATGGAGCTATTTTCCTCCTGCCTGTCCTGCTCATTGGCATGTAACAAAGGTGGTGAAAGGGAGGGGTCTAGCACAGGGTCTCTCTATGTCTGCGGTTTGTTAGCAATATCAACATCAGGGTTCCATTTCAAGTTGGCAGCTGGGCTTTGGTATGGAGTAGTTGGGTCCTGAAGGTGCTGATCTATTATAGGTTCATTGATAGAGATTCCTGCAGACTATTTTCTCATGGCTTTTCTTTTCTTCAGGCTTGGCTTATTTTTGGATTTAAGGGATTGTATGCTGAAATATGACACTGCAGGGGCTTTCCCTTTTAGGAGTCTCCTTATAGTATCTTCCTGCTGATCAATTTGGTATTCATCTGATCTAATTATATCACAAATCTCTTCTCCCATTTCAACAACTGTATGGGGCTCTGCAGTAACTGGTGCAGGGCCATTGAGGTGGGCCATCCTATGGTCAATCAATTGTGCTCTAGCACACTCATGCAAAACATGAGGAATCCCAACCCCAATAGGTACCCCATCCCGCAAAACACTGATTTTCTCCTAACATTTCGCCATTCCTCCATCAACTTCATGAACAACAGGTATAAAAGGGGGATTATGGGAGTGGGATACAGTGTTGGTGCCTCCAGAGATATGAATGGAATTCAATATTTCTGGGGCTACCTGTTGGGATGTAGAAGGTATACCTGACTGCGTAATTCTGATGGTTTCATGTGTGGGTGCAACAGCAGCAGGCTGGGTTACAGTTTGCTTTGGTATGTACATCCGTTGTTGCTTCTTGCTCGCTTGGGAGTTACCTTTGAAGTGCTTCTTTTTCTGTGTTTTCCATTCATCTTATGCTGGTGTATCTCCTTAGATTTGGTGTTCTTTGCTCTTTGGGTGTTCCTCTGTTTTTTGGTTAATAGTCTGCTCCTTTGCTGCCTCATTTGCATTATGGTGTTGGTGACTGATCTTTTGATTACCCCTGAGCTAATAGTCTTTGGTGTGACTTGAGGTTGTGATCTGTGGTTCTTTCTCTGCAGCTGATGTTTCTTCCTATCTTCTTTGATTTTCCTCCTCTTTTAGCTTGACTTGATAGGCTTGAAGTGAATGACCCTGGTGTCTACATTAGATGCAATACTCAGAGAGATTATCATATTGAATCTGGAGCCATTGACCTTCTCCATTGACATCCTCATCATATCCAAGCCAGACATGAGTAGGCAGATCTTTGGCGAGATCAACCTGCATTTTGATCTTTACTACACTACCTCTGGTTTTTTGAATGAAGCAAGGTCCAAGAACAAAGCTTTACTAATAAGTGATAATAGTGGAGTCAATATCTCCATATAATAGAGATGCCATGGCAGTTCAGGGATGACTATCCATATAGGAACAATTGGTGTATCTTCATTAGGCTTGAATGCTAGCTTCCATGCTTCCAGTTTCATCATTTGACCCTGTATGTACATTTATTGCTTGGTCCATTCTGTGGCATGATCATTCTCATTATCAACGTCTATATATACAGTTCTGGCATTGAAATGAGCTATCTTAACCCCTCATCTGAGTTCAGTTTGAGCTATGAAGCTCTTTCTAATTATCTCCATTCTAGGCATGGTGTTAAGAAATTTCCCTATCACTGTGAATTTGCATCTATCTGCAAACTTGACCATGTAGTCCTCCCTCTTGAATATCATTGCCGGCCTCCCTTGCTTTGTGATAATAACAGGTGCGGTGAATTGAAGTGGGGTGATTTCTGCTTCGTGTCCAGCTCTCAATCTAGTGACACAGGACTGGGTGACAGTAGGAGGAGGAGGGGAATTACTGGATTGAGTCTTGGATTTGGTGGAGGTGCTAGGTGCTTGAGGTTTGCTGAAAACTGGTACTGCTTGAGATGCTAGTGTGACTGCTTGAAGTGCTAGTGGCTTTGTGCCTTTCCTAGACTGTTTTTGCTTATCAAAGTTAGAGGAGATCTTGATGGGGACTTGAACTGAGGTTGATGGCTGTGTCTTAATATGCTTATCAGCATCAGAAATGACAATATCTGATTGCAGCTGCTGCTGTTGCTGAGCAGGTTGCGTTTCTTCTTTAGTAGCCACTGGGCTAACACCTTTACTAGTACTTTTAGAGGCGTGCATTGTGGGATTTGCTGTCATTGAGGCTGCCTGGGACAACCTGTGAGCCTTATATATCTGCTGAGGTATCACACCAGCACTATCAACCTGCTGCATTCCAGTGGGAGAAGAAATTTGATCACCACCTTTTTGATGCAATTCTTGTACTTTTGCTTAACGACTAGTTTCCTTATGACCTTGAGATGATTGAGGAGTGACATGATCGCACAATTGAGCTGCTACAGTGTCACTAGCATTTCGTCGAACATCTAGGATGCTCGACATTGTCAGATTCTCCTTTGTCAATGTTATGGAAATTGATTAAACAAAAATTGGAATTGAGGAGGGAAAACAATCTCCTGGACATCAGGAAACTTTTGGCATTGGTGTTGAGCCATTTGGTTTAGCAGAACATCATGCTTGACCAACTATTGCATTTCTGCGCAGTTCAGTTGGTCGGAGGTGTTGATTTCGACAGTGGAATCTTCCAAATTTTGGAGGGGACGTCGGAATGAGGTTGGAGAAGAAACTCCTGCACCTGGAATGACTCGATTTGGTCCAGGAACAATCGAGGAATTGTTTGGAACTCTTAGGCGATTCTGTGCTACAGTGATCCTTCTGCTATTCTGCAAATCTGTATCAACTAGGATGTTGTTTTCAGGTGCTGTTTGTTGGAGATGATGCGCACTGGCAAGACGAAGATTTTGGGACTGGTCCGCTGGTTTTCCACCGGACGATGACAGAGAATCGAGCATCTGAAATCGGCGACAACACTGTTCACTTCAGTCGCCTTGTACGGAAAGAGTTTATGTTTTGGGTTGGGCCAACTAGACTTTTCTGAGAACAACAACTTTGGTTGAAAACCAAATAACATTAAAATATAAAATCAAGATTTAGGTAACTTTTCAAGTAATAGTCAATGTTTTAGGTTGGGAGATCTTTAGCACCTATACATCACTGTGCTTATAGCAAGGAGTCTGATCTCTGCCGATTGTCTAAGCCGTCTCACTCTAAAATATGAGGTTCGACATCAAAATACAACACCACCATGTGTGCTGCATGGCGTCTGATCTCTTCCCGATCGGCTAAGCCGTCTCACCACATTATCGTATGGGTCGACATCGCCTTTGCTAGATCTCAATTCAACTCATCACAATTAAGGGGAATAATCTCAATATACTGTAATGGGAATTTATTCCTCAATCAATCCCTATACCGGCACGTGTAGTTTTAGGCTTGGGTGTTTTGACCTAGCCTTCCTCGGTGACCTAACAATACTCCCAAAAGCATTTATCATA
Source organism: Nicotiana obtusifolia (assembly GCA_002018475.1). Taxonomy (NCBI): domain Eukaryota; kingdom Viridiplantae; phylum Streptophyta; class Magnoliopsida; order Solanales; family Solanaceae; genus Nicotiana; species Nicotiana obtusifolia. The sequence continues at coordinate 6,436 of MCJB01040041.1, read as the reverse complement.
AAGAAAGGATCATTTACTTTTCACAGCCTTTCATACTTTTTTTCATTTTCAGTGACACTCTTGGCCTTATATGTGAATCATCATTCATGGAATGACGGCCGCATTTCACAATTCATACTTTTATTCTTTCATTTCCTTTCAGGGATCATCTTAAAACACTAAGGATATTTGAAACATTGAAAAAATTATATCTTCAGCTCCTAGACATGTAAGAATTCAAAACACATTGAGGATAAGCATAAAAGAGGAGCATAGCATTATACAATCGGAATGTGAATCAACTATAGGCATTTGACTCAACTAACCATAGAAGCAGACAGTAATGAGGGAAATAGGAACTTGATCAAACCATAGTCGAAGTTTACGAGAATTCTGAGGAATCCGATTCTATAGAAAGAGTTTAGCTTACATACCTCGGTTGATCTTTCGTTAGAGTACTACAATGCTCTAAAACTTGTAGCGACTTCAGTCTATTAGAGATATGACAAATTTGAACCATAATTAGGAAGAGGTTCATGGGTTCAGCTCACTTAGGCATTTTATCAAGCACTAGGTGTGCAATTCAACTACAAGCTTTTTTTGGTGGAATTCTTTCATCCCACAACCAATAGTTCACCCATATCTCAACAATCTCCACACCACCTTTATTGGTACATGCATGCACAAATAACAACTCGCACTCCCAAGAATCACACTCCCCATTACCTATCTTCTACCCAAATTAAAAATTGAGGGCTAGGATAACCTTACCTCTTAGAAGAATACATGCAAGCTTTCCTTGTTGAATTCCCAAGGCTTGAGCAAGGAATGGAAGTGGAAGATGCGGGGAGCTCCTCTTTCTCTCTCTAGTCCCTCCCTTATCTCTTAAACATAAGATTTTTGCTCCAAAATGAGCCCCTTGTGCCTTTTATTAGAATTGGACCGGGTTTAAAAATACACAAAATGGACCCTCTGAACTGGATCTGCGATCGTAGATGTGACCGCGAAACACATATGCGGTCCGCGGAATGGACCGCAAAATGACCTCCAAAAACTTAGGTTGGCCTAGTTCGGTCTACGGTAGATCTATGGTCCCTAGATCACTTTTACAGCCTCGAAACCTCCCTCTGGAATTGCTTATGCTGATTCTGTGATGGAATTTTGGTCCGCGAAACAGTTATGCATCCGCATAATCGACGGCAAAACGATCTCCAAAATTAAGCTTCTCACGTTCAACTCTGCGGCGGTTCAGCGGCCGCATAAGGGATCGCAGAAATGCCTTGTTCTGCCAATTTCTTCCACCAAGACCTTAATGCTTTGCACAACCCAAAAAGTCTGTACCGCTGCGAGCTTGCTCGCTACAAAACTTATCCATGACATTCCAACACACTAGCCTACCTCGGCACCCCCAAAACCTCGAGTTCTTGGTAAATTTTTACGGGGCCTTACACCTTTTTTGGGTGACTCACATTCCTTTATTTACATAAATGTCATTAATTTCTATTTACTGTTATTTAATTCTACCTCCTTCATTTTTGGATCATTGAATATAGCATTGTTGTCGCCATTTGTTGCTAGTCAAATAGTATCCGTGGTATCTCGCTACAAAACAAGACAATCTATCTTTTGGATATTAATATTGGCTAAGATTAACTTTATTTTGCTAGAAAAAATCCAATTTCTTAAACCTAGATCTAATCTTTGGGTCAAACAACGGTCTGAGTCATGAGGGTACGATGTCAAAAATTACTAATAATTTTTAGGACTTCATACGATAGCAAGTACAGATTAAAACTTTTACTGTCCTTATAGGTCATTTTATGCATATGTGGCATGAATCACATATCCTAGTATTGACTCTTTTCTCGTGGAGCGTATGTCTTTTACCAATTCAATATTGTGCAGATAATAGTTCAGACAACTCATGTATAACTTTGAGTTCATAAATCTACACTTTAATTTATGGATCTATCAGAACACACATATGGCATTAAGACAGAGTGTCAATTTTAATCAAACATGATTAACCATAAATTCAAACTGACATTCATATTATAAAAATCAACCTCTCTATTTTTATCCTTCTTATAATAATAAATTTATAATTGTCTCATCTCTATTGGTCACTTGTCAACAGTGGTGATTTCCTCTGTGAATAGGTTAATTAGTTTGCCTGTCTGACATACTTTTTATACTTAAACTTCATGTACTCAACATAAAAAAATATTATATGTATATGAACTAGCAAAAATGAATTATTAGACATCACTAACATTAATTTTAATAATGTAGTTTTACATGAACCTGTTTGGGAAAAATTAAAAATGTGGATACACTAGCTTCTACGCAAACCCAATGACTTCACATGTCTTTCATAAGAATCACATGCTACATGTTTTGTTGATGGATCTGCTACCATATGGTGCGTAGAGATGTATTTCATGCTTACTTATTTATTTACAATCATGTCTCTAACAAAATTATACTTAATACAAACATGTTTTGTCTTGCTATGGTACTTAGGATCCTTTGTGTAGGCTATTGCTGCTTGACTATCACAATTGATGGTTAGTGGTTCAACAACATTGTTATACACACCCAAGTGAACCAGAAAGCATTTAAACCAAACAACTTCTTCGACTTCCATTGTAGATATGGCTATTATAACGACTTGACCGGGTCGTTTTGAGGTTTTGCGTTCTATTCGGTAATTTGAGACTTTGAATAGCTTAATATGAGGTATTATAACTTACGTGTATAGTTGGTTTTGGTTTTTTAGTGGCTCAGGATTGATTTGGAAGAATGACTATCCATTAGGAAGCTTTAAGTTGGAAGAGTTGACCAAGATCTAACTTTTGGGTAACCGGACTTGGAATTGAGGTTTGATGGTTCCGATAGGTTTGTATGATAATTTTGACTTGTATTTATGTTATGATTTAGTTTTGGAGGTTCCTAAACAAATTTGACATTATCTGTAGAAAGTTGGCAATTTGAAGAACTTAAAAGTTCATAAGTTTGACCAAGAGTTGAGTTTGATATTATTAGACTCCGATTAGTATTCTGATACTTTGGATAGGTCTATATAGTTGAGTTAAACTTGTGTGCAAGTTTGGAAGAAATCCAAAGCGTGTAAGTGAGATTCAGACACTCTTTTAAAAGAATGAAGAGTTAACAACTTAAGAGAAATTCTATTGGGTTTAAGCCTCGATTCTTTGTTGTGTTGTTTCCCTAGGTGTTTTGAGCCTTTGGATAATGTATTTTTACTAATTGGTATGATTGGATGGAGTCCCGAGGGGCTCAGGTATGTTTTGGGATCATTGGTTAGAGACTAGTTGAGTTAAGGATTTGGAGTTTGACCACGATTAATATCGGGTCAAGACGACCTCTTTTCGGTGTTTTGAGTGCACAATCAGGTCCATAGCATGTTTTATGATGCAAATGCATATATGGTTTGTGCTCGGGGGATTCTGAATGAGTTTTGGGTGCTATGACGAAGATTTTAGGATTTCTGATTTTCTAGTGCAATAATTACGAGAATACTAGTTATGTCCCTAAAATTTTCAGACATCCTTTAAAACATCAAAACATCATATCTCCATTATTTAAGACCAAATTGGATAATTCAAATGGCTATTTTGGGTGTAATCTTGTAAGGATTGTGTTGAGCTTATCAAATATGAGTTTCAGGATCATCCAAGATCTGATTCGAGCTCGGACAGCTACTGTATTTTTTTACTTGTTCTAGAATTTAGTCACTTTTTCTCATAAGATTTTAGAGTTCAGGAAGAGGCAAGTTTTGAGAGAGTTTTTCATATACTTCATCGGGGTAAGTTAACCTAACTCAAGTTTATGATTATAACATGAATCTATCATTGATTTTGGCTCTAAATCAAGGAATTTTAATGAAGAAAAGAGGGTTTTGGCAAACAAAAAAGAAAATTCTAGTGTGAATAATTGGTTTTGAACATCAATTTGGAGGCAGATTTGGATGTAACTTATATGGTTGGACGCGTACTCAATTGGATTTTCAGAATTTATGAGTTTTATCGGGTTCCAAGATGCGAGCCCGGGTTGACTTTTTTGTTGACTTTGTGTATCTGATTAAAGCTTTCACCTTTATCATTTGGATTTGATTCCTATGGAATTATTTGATATTATTGAGTTGTTTTGGGCTAGATTCAAGCCGTTCGGAGATCAATTCGTGCGAGAAGGAATTTTTAGAGTATTTATTTGGCTTGTTTGCGGTAAGTCTCTTACCTAATCTTTCTTGTGACACTAGTTGCTTGAGTTATTAGTGATGGCTAAGTTCAATGGATGGCGCACAAATGAGTGGTTGATCTCAAATGCGTGCACTAGGGTATTATTCATACTCGGGGTAGTGCTTAGGCTATGATATGCCTTGAATTGATTATTAAGCTTCATGCTATTATGTTTCTTATGTTGGTACCCCATTGTGAGCTAATTGAGTCACGTTACATATAGGTTAATCTCTTGATTGAACATGATAGTTGGGACTGTCGTGATGTAATTGCCTAATTTGATATATGGTAGTACACTTTGAACATGCGTACACATTAACATGTCACTTATATCAGTCTATGAGTATATAATTTGATATCCATTATTCATGCACATGCGTTCTTGAATATATGCTTTATGTGTGATATTTACTGAACTGGTAGAACGTGAGTTGTCCATGCGATCGAGATATGATAGCACATGAGTTTATCCGTGCGGGTTGTTACTATTGGCACGTGAGTAGTCCGTGCGAGTTGTTAATATTGGTACATGAGTTGTCTGATTCGCTCAAATTACACCTTAATAATAGTGTAAGCGATCGATGTCAAATATAGTAACCCAACGAGGTTGGGGTCGAATCCCACAGGGAATAGGCGTGAAACAATTATCCAATTAATGTGGTACTTTACTTGGTCGTAATTCTATCAAGTAGCCAAATAGAATAAATTGGTGTTGAATGTGTAAAGAAAAGTAAACTAAGAATTTCAGTTTGAGAATAATTTGAACGTAAAAATATGAAGTTAAGATACTAAGGTTGTGTTCCCCCTAATGTAGTAGAGTACTTTTGATATTGATATTGAATCCGTTCTTGATATGCAATCGGTTCTTATTAACTTATTATCCAGTATTTCCCAACACTTAGATAATGTATCCTCTTATGATTCTCCCGAATACCAAAGAGTCAAACTTAAGAACACCCAATCATTCGCCAATTTAAAATCTACTTATTCCTAAGTGATTTCGTTAAACAAGGTTTAAAGCCTTGAATTATCGTTATTTATCTCTACCAAACTCCATCTCACTTTTCCAAGATACGATAGCGTAAATTGGCATTCGTTAATGTTTGCAACCACTAACGATTAATTTAAGAACAAGAAATAAATAAATATCAAGCTTCTTTCGAAACTGAACTCAATATCAAACTCTCAATAACTTTCTACCCATCTAGGGTTCACAACCTCAGTATTAGAGTTTAGTTACACATATTAAAAACTGAAGAACAAAGAAGAATAACTGAATGCATCTTACAAAAATATAGAATTCTCAGTTTTGATCACCCAAAAACTTCTCTTAATTCGAAAAATAACCAAAGGCGGTACTTTGCACTATGAATTCTGACAAGTCTCCCTTCACACAACCCTAGAAAAGCTATTTATAGAAGCACAAAATTCGAGGCAAGCAGCAGTCACGTTTGACTTAGTTGCACGTATGCGGTCGCATTCCTATCGCAGAGCAAGAATGCGGTTCGCAAACCTTCACGTTTCATCGCAGATCATACCAGTCAGCTTCCTTCTCGTCGCAGCTGAAAATGCGGTTTGCATATTGACTCTGCGATCGCAGTCTTTACTCTATTTTTCAGCCAGACTCTGTTCGTGTTTGCGATGAGAATGCGGTTCGCATTCCTGTTTTGCGGTCGTATTTGCGACCGCATTTTCCACCTGAAAGTTAGCTTAGAGTTCTGTCTGCATCTGCGATCTTCCTGTGAATTATGCGACTCGCATAGCTGTTTTGCGATCACATAAAAGAACCTGCGATGCTCCTGACCTTTTTTCTTGCCTTTGGTTGGCTTTTTGGACTTCTTTTCATGCTTCTGGATCTCTTCACTCAATACACTGAAATTACACTAAAATTACGTAAGTACGTGATTATTAACAAGTAGAACAAGTTAAACTCTAAACAAATAGTATCAAAATGTGCCGAAATTACTCGGCGCATCAACACCCCTAACTTAAGCTCTTGCTTGTCCTCAAGCAACTAGCACGACATTGTTCCTAATCTAGACTCTACTTATCAAATATGAAGCAACACTGACCAAGGACGGTGTTTGTTGTTAACATCTTACGTATAACCATTTTTACCACTGTACCCCCTTTGAATCATTAAAATGCTCAAAGGCAAACATTCAATTATTCTTCTTTGTTCTTCAGTTTTTAATATG
>MCJB01040040.1:170978-234521 GCA_002018475.1 Nicotiana obtusifolia | reverse complement strand
TTTTTCTTCATCTCCTTTTTCTTCATCTACTTCTTCATCTCCTTTTTCTTCATCTACTTCTTCACCTCCTTTTTCTTCACCTGCTTCTTCACCTGATTCTTCTTCATCTCCTTTAGAATTTTCTTCATTTTCTTCATCATCTACAGCAGATTGTTGATCATCTTTTTCACTTTGTCTACTTTCTTCACTTTGTGCATTTCTTCCACTTTGTTCTTCATGCTGGGTTTCCAATCTTTGTGAAGCCCCACTATCACTAAGCCTTTCCTCGTCTACTGATTGACAAATGGCAGTGACAAGTTTATCAAGAGATGTTTGCACCTTAGCTCTTTTAGAGCTTTCTTCCCCACTTTGTTTCACTACTTTTCTTTTAACTCTAGCCATTTATCTACACAAACGAGATAGAAAAACAGTTTTAATTGGTTAGTTCAACACTCAAAGTAAAACAGAAAAGGTATATGTTGCAAAGTAATCAGTTGTTTCAACAGATTAAGAATATGTTGCAACAACTTATAACTTGTTGTGGCAGAATATTAGCCTGTTGGAAATAGAAAAACAGAAGCAACAACTTAGCAACTGTTTTGATTTTTTTACAACAGGTTGTTAATATGCTACAACAACAGCTAAAACTCTCAACAGTTGTTTTGATTATATCCAGCATTCACAACAGTTGTTTTGATTATATCCAGCATTCTCAACAGTTGTTTTGATTATATCCAGCATGCTCTTCTTCATCCAACAAGTGCAACAAATACACGAAAATACAACAAAACAAACAACATTCACAAAAAACCCAACAGGTAACCTCAGTTGTTGGAAAACATCAACAAAATTACAAGCCTTTTTTTTTCGAAACTACAAGGATAAGTAGAACAAAAACACACTCAAGAAAAACCCCATGCTCTTCTTCATCAAACAAGTGCAACAAATACATGAAAATACAACAAAACAAACAACATTCACAAAAAACCCAACAGGTAACCTCAGTTGTTGGAAAACATCAACAAACCCATGCTCTTCTTCATCCAAAAACCATACTTTCACAACCACAACCACTCTTTACAAACTCACAAACCCCAACAAGTGCAACAAATACACGAAACTACAACAAAACAAACAACATTCAACAAAAACCCATGCTCTTCTTCATCTTCTCTAACCTAAATCGTTATTTTCAAGCTCCGATTCAAAACCCTAAAAGTTTTTAACCAACTGAAAAAAATATTTACCTGAGTAGTTGCTGAGAACGAACAACTGAGCAAAGAGAGAGAGAGAGAACTGAGCAGCAGTTCTTGGGGCTTTTTCAACTGAGAGTGGCGGTGGTCGCCGGTTCGGAGAAGAAGGTGATGAGACTGAGACTGGACGGAAACGAGGGAGATCAGAGAGAAGAAGAGACGGAAGTTGTTGGGAGTACTTTGGAATGTTTTTTCTGAAATAAAATGTGGGGTATTTTAACTGATGGGCCTTTGTATAATTTTAAAGAGATTATAAGTTTTATAAATTATAATCCAGCCCCAAATTAAACTAATCAGCTTTTTAAAATACACTTTGACTTGGACGATTAAAAATGTCACCGTTTCTAATTAAGTTACTTTTTTGTCACCTAAACTTAAATCTTCCATCAAAGTTGCTGTTTTTCACTCATACATTCAACTCTGCTCCGGCGAACATTTTTGCTTCTCGAAGCTCGCCGCCGACGATTTTCCGCCTGAAACCGGTTTGGTTCTTCTCTTAATCTTTTCTATTTTCTTTTAGGCTTTTCCCTTTTCTTTCATTTCTTATTCTCTCCTTCATTCTTTTTGGTGAATTAACCAAACACTTACTCTAATTGCTTTTCCCCAAGTGCGTGGTTTTACTTAGGGTTTGAACGAAATCATTTTTAGGTTTTGGATTTTTTCGAAATTTGCTTAGTTCTGTCACTGTTTTTCTGACTTCTCTTTGTTAAAGAATTAAGCTGGTGAAATCTGCTGTTAATTATGGTTGAAATGTTTGTTTAGATTACAAGAATTTCATTTTCTTTCTCTTAATTATTTTGTATTGAAAATGTGTGTTTCAACTGCATATTCTGGCACGCATCATTTAACTTCAAGCAAATTCAAAACGATATACCAGATCTGGTTTGTGAATTTGCAGTGGATGAACAAGTGATTCGTGTCTTCATAATCTCCTCCACATTATGTGTAATTATGAAAATAGTCATACTGTTTACCCTTGGTTTCGGATAACAACGGAATTTATATGTGGTTTTAAGGATACGCGATTTAGTTTGATACAAATAACAAATGATATAACGGAAATTAAAATCAGTAAATAAATGGAGAAGAAATGCTAATCACAAGCCTTGGATGATTCTATTCCTCCAAGATGAACAGTAAATATAAATGGAAATAGGCGAATAAAGTAACGTATAAAATAATAAAAGCAGACTTCTTTTCTTTATAGTGATGATTGTTTCGTGTGATGCCTTTGAACAATTACATTGCCCCTTTATATAGCGTGGAGATAATCTTTCATACAAGGCAGATTTTGATTGATGCCGTGATTCTTGCCGAGATACTTATCACGGGATTTCCGGTCCCTTCGTTATTCAAATTTGATAACTTACCCCAGGACATTTTCCGGAATCAAGCTCGACAGACTCATCTCGGGCACCATGGCTTCGTGTTCTGATTCGATGTTGTTCGGTTTCGACCTTCGATTTTTGGTACCTCGAACCCGGTTTATCGAGCAGTAGTTACGATTGATACCAACCGTATAGGCTCGAGCCCGATTTGTCCATATGTAGGCGGTCCCGAGTTCGACCCCATACAGATAGTCCCCTCGTTTTTTGGAGTGTAATGACGAAAAACGATGTGAGCGGCAACTTTTTGGTTAGGTTGAATGGCGACATACTTATGACGCGTGTGGCACGGAAGTCGGAGCGTCCCATCAAAGGAAACGAATCATTATTCTGATAAATGACGGTGGGACTGTGACGTACGCGGCACGTATCGAAAACATCTCATCAGAGACAAAACTTGAGACAAACCTCTGCAATATCAGGTACATGTCAATTAATGCTTCGCCGACTTGGGATGCGAACCGCCGCCCTTGAGGGATTATAAATACCCTTCCTCATCTTTAGTTTCAGGCGTTTAAGTTATCTGATCAATTGAATCATTCCCTTCTTCAATTTCTCTAAGTTTCTTTGCAAGTGATCTCCCTTTTGTTCTTATCTTACACCCGTATCTTCTAACTTCTTCATCTCTTACAACAATGGCGAAGACCTCCAAATCCGTTCCTCAGAGGCAGACTCCTTCTTCCTCTCAACCTACTGAAGATCCTCAACCTGTTGATGTTGAGGAAACTATGGCAGAACCTCCTTTGAAGGTTTTTGTACCGACTGGGTGTTCAATCGGTGCAGACTTTAAAATAGATAAGACCTCGTCGATACCGGGCCGATGTGAACCGGTCACGAGGTACATTTGTTCGATTACGGACAAAGTCCTTGACAAGGTCAAAGAAGACTGTAATTGGATCGGCAAGTGTGTGGTCGTTCCTTCATCGGAAGAGGTGATCACCACCCACGTGGAGGGTTATTTGAGTGTTTACACTTACCCCTTCACGTTGGGCCCTTTGGACTCGGTTATCGTTGCCTTTTGCAAGAGATACGAAGTAACATTGGTTCGGATACACCTCTCTTTCTGGAGAATAGTCATTCTCCTTCGCTTTTTTGTAAGCAAGATCGACGGGCATCCTTTCCCCGTCGATCACCTTCTGCGGTTATACAGTCCCCGGCTTTTCCGAGGGGGATTAATGAAGCTTGCTCGCGGGGCGAGCAAAACCCCCTTCTCCAGCATCGATGAGGACAGGGATCGAGGCTGGATGGGCCGATTTGTTCGAGTGAAGACATCAGACCTGATGGCCGAAGACATGCCATTCCCCGAGAAATGGAACATGAATCGTAAGTGTTACCCTATATCTCGACTTGTTCAATGTTTTTCCCTTCATTACTTTACTAACCAGTTTCATATGATGTAGCCGTATCTCGGGTGCCGGCCGCGATTTCTCATATGAAGGAATGGGTCGAAAAAATAGTGTCCCAAAGACCCTATTCGGAGCGTGCTTGGCGTGAGCTCTCGAAGGGCCGATGGGAGGCCCGAGTTCATGGTAAGACAGGTTGAGTTCGAACTCAGTGTTTCAGGTTATTGATCTCTAATTTGCTTTACTCTTCATTTGTAGGTTTATCGAAGGACGTTGAATTGAGGCCAGCGTCCACTGGTGATGAGGTTCCCTGCGAGCCCCTGTTTCAGAGCAGGAGAAAGAGAAAAAGAGGAAAGAGGTCCCTAGTTTTTCGGAGCCCCGGAAAAAGAGGCCGAAGAAGAGAATAGCTCGTAACTCCAAGAGCAACATTGATGACCGAATACTCGCCTCGGACTCACTTCGCAATTGAGAGACGAGTCCGAGGAATATGAAGATTTTTACTTTTTGGGTAGCGAGCCGTCCCGAACTGAAGGACGGGGAGTCCCCGAGCTGAGGGCCGATGAAACAGACCTTCATGGGGTCGGGGGCTACGAAATAGGGGCAAGAGCTGGGACCGCGTAGGGAGTCTTAGGCCTCATAGAGATGATAGATTCTCCTTCCTTCTCGGAGTCGACGCTCAACAAGGCCCAAGCAGCAAAAGAACATTCCCCGGACGGGGCCCATGTACCGGAAGGCCCTTTCCGAGGTTTCTTCGATAGCGTGGATTCTGCGTCTGCTGAAGATACCTTTGGGCTCGGTAATCTGGAAGTACCGAGGAAAAGTCCCTCCACCGGTACGAGCGGGGGTTCTTTTGGTCGATGTTGGTCGATAGATTTCCTGCTTCGAGTTCATACCCTGATCGGAAGCGGATCATATCCTTTGCCATTCCTGAAGATGCTAAGGTCCTTTCTGCTCCTGTAGGGGTGCCCATCTATCTTCGATGTTTGGTGACCGAAGAAGACCAGGCCAAGATGAACGAGGTGGATGCATCCTGCTTGTTCAACGAAGCTCAGCAAGTATTGAATAGGGTAATTTTCTAATAAGCCTTATCTGGTGTACACTGTTTCGCACTTTAAAACTTTAGCTAACTGCCATATTTCCTTTCGTGTTTGCAGGCCTCGATACTTTCATCATGAGGCTTTTCTTCGCCACCGGGAAGAATCGGGACGCTACGAGCGGCTCGAAGGGGAGATGGTGAACCTTCGGGCCAAACTAGATCTCGTCCGGCCTAGTCGAGCAGGTGAGGCAACAGCTCAATCAAATCACCCAACCGATTTGAGGCATGCGCGGCTAAAGCTGAAGCCAATGAGTGGAAGAGCAAGATGGATTAGCTGGCTGCAGAAAAAGAGGTCTTTCGTGCTCAGTTAGTTTCAGCAGAAGCTCAACTGAGGGAAGTAAAAGAGAGAATCGAGGCTCTGACTAAGAGCACCGACGAACTCCAATCCCAAGTCAGCATGATCGCCTCGGATCGAGATGCTTTAGCCAACGAGCTGCATACGGCGAAATCGGAGGCTGGTGCAACCAAAGTTGAGGCCGATGAGCTGGTGGCCCAGTATAAGGCCGACGCCGAGGCTGCCCAAGATCAATCAAAAAATTTGGTTGATCATATGTAGTGGCAAACTCGCCTGTTCGTCCTCGAGGAGATACATGCTCGGGGTTTCGATCTATTGGCCGAGATCGAAGATGCCAAAAAGACCGAGGCCGAAGCCAGAAAGCAAGCCTTTCCGGAGGAAGATGACTTTGAGAGCTTAGAATGAGGCGCCCCTTCCATTTTGACATTATGTAATGAAGTTTCCATTTTTGTAATCGTATTTTGTTGTGTGTATATATAAAAGCCATTTTTCTTTTCTTTCTTTCCATGGTTTTCATTGCTGACTTGGTTTAACTCTTACCCTTAGAACTGAGGGTTTGCCTGGATAAATTTTTTGCCCCTTGAATTCTATTGACTCAATTTGGGCTTGGCCATTTAACTCGGTATGGCCTTAGCCTCTTAAGGATCGGAGTTTGCCTCAGTAGGTCTTATTCCCCTTCGAGTTTCATTAACTCGGTATGGCCTTAACCTTTTAAGAATCGGGGTTTGCCTTAGTAGGTCTTATTCCCCTTCGAGTTACATTAACTCGGTATGGCCTTAGCCTTTTAAGAATCGGGGTTTGCCTTAGTAGGTCTTATTCCCCTTCGAGTTTCATTAACTCGGTGTGGCTTTAGCCTTTTAAGGATCGGGTTTTGCCTTTGTAGGTCTTATTCCCCTTCGAGTTACATTAACTCGGTATGGCCTTAACCTTTTAAGAATCGGGGTTTGCCTTAGTAGGTCTTATTTCCCCTTCGAATAAATTTGCTTTTCGGATGAGTCCCCGAGTGGGGCAGTGTTTAATCGAACAAAGAAAATTAAAACGGCCCTTAGGCTCGTCTGATCGAAGATAAGACATTTGTATATAAGAGATCTTTATTCTTGTTCATGTGCTTGTACAATCTAAGCGGGGGTTCGATCAATCTATCCGGGCACGGTTCCTTTGACCGTTTGACCCTTACATTGAATCCTAATGATCTTTGATTCGATTCTAGAGATGTTTTCCCAAGCCGAAATAGTCAAACAGCTCTCCAATATTTGAGGTCGATTGATGATTGACATCGAATATTGTTGTAACCGAATTTTTATCGGCCTTCAAATCTAAATTAGCATGTTTTACTGGTTGCCTCGTTAAAAACCTTGCCGTAAAACTTTGTTTGGGACAAAACCGGTCGAAGGAAAAAAGAGTGCAACGCGTGCTTTCAGTCCTAATATCCCATACTCTCCGAATTCAAGACAACTTTATTTAGTACCTGCGAATGTTAGTTTGCCGATGTAGAATAAAAACAAATAAAAATAAGGAATGAAGGACCGTACCTTAACAATAGTACCGCTTCAAGTGACTTATGTTCCAAGGAAGATCTCGTTGTTGCATAGCTCAGGTCGGAGCAAGTGCCATCGGACGTTCAACAGGTAGTCTCACGATCGGGCACTCATGCCCCGACATTGTCATTGTATACTCCCCTAGGTCGGAAGGCGGCGGGGGAAGGAGGGGGACACTAGGCGAGATCTATCAGCAGCGAATTCCCCATACAAATAGAGGCACCTATCAAAAAGATACTTCGAGGCTTCGGGATCGAGGTCTCATTAGCCGAAGAAGACCCTGGCCAATCCATGTGGCCTGCTTGACGAACGTCAGCGACGGAGACATCGTAAATTGGTCCGCGGGCATCACGATAAGTCCTCTATCCTACTACAGGTGCTGCGACAACCTTTACCGGCAGTGGTTTGCCGTCCATCGTTCCAAGCTTGTAGGATCCCTTTCCGGTGATTTTTATGATGGAGTAAGGTCCTTCCCAGGGTCCCAATTTCCCTTCATTCGGGTTTCGTGTGTTGGGTGTGACCTTCCTAAGTACGAAATCTCTGATGTTGAAGTGTCGAAGATGGGCTCTCCTATTGTAGTATCTTTCGATCTTTTGTTTTTGAGCGGCCAATCGGACGAGGGCAGCTTCCCTTCTTTCATCCAATAGTTCCAGATTCGTATTCATAGCTTCGTGGTTCGATTCTTCGGTCGCATAGCGGAATCTGACACTTGGTTCACCGACTTCAACTGGTATCAAAGCTTCGGCACCCTAAACCAGGGAAAAAGGAGTGGCTCCTGTGCTCGATTTCTCGGTACACTCACAGGACTTCGGGCAATATTTCCTTCCATTTCCCCTTCGCATCGGTTAACCTCTTTTTGGGATTTCAAAGTATTGTTTTGTTGGTAGATTCGGCTTGTCCATTCCCGCTGGGGTGGTAGGGCGTTGATAGGATTCTTTTGATCTTGTTATCTTCGAGGAATTTTGTCACTTTGCTGCCGATGAACTGTTTTCAGTTGTCACACACGATCTTTGATGGCATCCCAAACCGACATATGATGTGATCCCAAATGAACTCGATTACTTCTTTATCCCTAACTTTCTCATATGCCTGCGCTTCCACCCGGTTGGAGAATTAATCAGTCATAAAAAGAATGAATTGAGCCTTACCTGGTGTGTAGGGAAGAGGGCCAACGATGTCCATTCCCCACTTCATGAACGGCCATGGTGATAAGACCGAGTGTACCGTTTCTACGGGTCGATGGATCATCGGGGCATGCCTTTGACATTCGTTACATTTTCGATCGAACTCCTTCGCATCCTTTCCCATGTCGACCCAATAATAACCGACTCTGATTATTTTTCAGATTAGGGGTTCGGCACTGGAGTGGTTCCCACAAGTGCCTTCGTGGATATCTCTTAAAATGTATTCAGTGTCACCCGGTTCCAGACATATCGCGAGGGGGCCGCCGAACGTTCTTCTAAATAGAGTTCCATCATCGGACAAGCAGAACCGAGCCGCCTTTGAGCGCAAGGTTCTTGATTCTTTTGGATCTGAGGGGAGTTTTCCGGAGCCGAGGTATTCTATGTATTTGTTCCTCCAATCCTAGGTTAGACTCGTCGTATTGATTTTCGCGTGGCCTTCTTCTACTACCGACCTCATGAGCTGTACGACCTTTTCGGATTTGATATCATTAACTTCGACCGATGATCCCAAACTGCCGAGGGCATTGGCTTCGCTGTTTTGCTCTCGAGGTATGTGTTGTAAGGTCCATTCTTTGAACCTATGCAGTGTAACTTGTAGTTTGTCTAAATATCTTTGCATCCGTCCTTCTCTGACCACGAAAGTTCTGTTGACTTGATTCACCATAAGAAGGGAGTCGCACTTAGCTTCGATTATTTCCGCTCCCAAGCTTTTGGCTAGTTCTAAACCTGCAATCATGGCCTTATACTCTGCTTCATTGTTAGTTAACTTTACAGTCTTGATAGACTGTCGAATTGTGTTTCCGGTTGGGGGTTATAGCACGATACCAAGCCCCGATCCCTTCGTGTTCGAGGCACCATCTGTGAACAGGGTCCACACTCCCGAAGGAGTCCCCGATCCGGCCACTAGCTCTCTTTCGACCTCGGGTATTAGGGATGGTGTAAAATTTGCAGCGAAATCTGCCAACACCTGAGATTTAATGGCGGTTCGGGGTCGATATTCGATATCATACCCGCTTACTTCGATAGCCTATTTGGCCAATCGGCCGGAGAGCTCGGGCTTATGCATTATGCCTCTTAATGGGTAAGTCGTTACGACGCATATGGGATGACTGGAAATAAGGCTTCAATTTTCTGGAGGCACTCAACAAAGCGAGTGCTAGTTTTTCCAAGTGAGGGTACCTAGTCTCAGCCTCGCCTAAGGTTCTGCTAACGTAATAAATTGGAAATTGCGTACCTTGCTCTTCTCGAACTAGAACTCCACTTACCGCTACCTCCGAGACCGCAAGGTAAAGGTACAGTTGTTCACCTATCTTCGGTATATGTAGCAAGGGCGGGCTAGACAGATACCTTTTGAGCTCTTCTAAAGCGTGTTGGCATTCCGGTGTCCATGAGAAGTTGTTCTTCTTTTTCAATAGATTGAAAAATTGATGGCTTTTATCGGATGATCTTGAAATAAATCGTGCCAAAGCGGCTATACGGCCTGTCAGCTTTTGTACAGCCTTCACATTATCTACGACTGTGATGTCCTCGATAGCCTTGATCTTTTCGAGGTTGATTTCTATTCCTCGATTCGAGACCATGAAATTGAGGAACTTGCACGAGCCCACACCAAAACGCGCATTTTTCTGGGTTCAACTTCATGTTGTATTGCTTCAACACGTCGAATGTTTCCTGCAAATGGTTCAAATGGTCCTCTGCTCGTAGGGACTTAACTAACATATCATCAATATAAATTTCCATCGTTTTTCCTAGTTGTTTTTCAATTCGGTTTACTAGGCGTTGATAAGTGGCTCCTGCATTTTTTAACCCAAATGGCATCATGTTGTAACAGTATGTGCCATACTTAGTGATGAAGGATGTTTTTTCTTGATCAGCCGGGTCCATTCGTATTTGGTTATAGCCAGAGTAAGCATCGAGAAAGCTTTAGGTCTCATGGCCAGCGGTAGCATCGATCATGCGATCGATGTTGGGTAAAGGGAAAGAATCTTTTGGGTATGCCTTATTCAGATCCTTATAATCCACACACATTCTTAGTTTATTCCCTTTTTTAGGGACTACTACTATGTTTGCTAACCATTCCGGGTATTTAACCTCCCGAATGGATCCTATCTTTAGAAGTTTAGTTACCTCATTCTTGATGAACGCGTGTTTGATCTCCGACTGAGGCCTCCTTTTTTGCTTGACCGGTCGGAACTTCTGATCTAGGCTCAGCTTGTAAGTTGTTATCTCCGGCGGTATACCTGTTATATCAAGGTGGGACCAAGCGAAGCAATCTTTGTTAGTTATAAGAAATTGGATAAATTTTGTCCTGAGCTCGGAGCTTAGGACCGAGCCTAGATATACCTTTCGTTCGGGCAGGTCTTCTCAGAGTGAGACTTGCTCGAGTTCCTCAATCGTCGATTTGGTAGCATCGGACTCATCGAGACTGATGAAAGATTTGGGGATTCCGTAATCGTTATCCTCGACATATGTTTGTTTATCTACCTTTGTCGAGGATGATGTCTGTGATTGCTATTTTATCTTGTTCTCGACCCTTTGTGAATGAACTGTTGGTACAAATGTTATTTCTTCCACCGCGAACATTTCTTTCGCAGCCGCCGGTTGTTCCCCGTAAACTGTTATAATTCCATCGGGTGAAATTTCAGTACTTGATGTAGCGTCGAAGGCACGACTCTCATGTCGTGGATCCATGGTCTCCCGAATAGAGCGTTGTACCTCATGTCCCCACCGATTACGCAAAACTTCATTTCTCGAATGGTTCCGGCAGTGTTTATCGACAACGTTATTTTGCCCTTGGTTGTTTCACATGCCATGTTGAACCCATTGAGTACTCGGACTGTAGGGACAATTCGATCCGTCAGGCTCTTCTTGGTTTGCCTGTCTATTTCTGTTCCCGAAATGATTCTTTGCTCGATCGCTTAAGAATTCTCGAAGATGTCCGTTTTCGAGCAACCTTGCCACCTCTCTCTCAATTGTCGGCAATCTTCTGTTTTGTGTCCGTGAGTACCGTGATATTCACATATTAGATTAGGATCCCTTTGGGCTGGATCCAATTGTAACGGTCGAGGCCACTTAGTGTCTTTGATGCGACGGATAGCTGATACGAGAGTAGCCGCATCAACATTGATTGTATTCCGATAACCGTGGTGCTTCTTGATGACCGGCGGTTCTCTCGAAGTTGCCCTTAATTATGGGCCCTCGGTTATTCCGACCTTGATCGTTTCTCCTTTCGTGTCTTGGGGAGTTTGGCCTTGCTGTAGTGGTTTTTCTATCCCCATGATATGGCCGATGTCGATCTCTATTCAGTCTCGGTTCACGAAAATCTCCCTTCGAACTCTATCATGAGTTTTGACGGGATAAATGGATCCCGAAGGGGCTCCAAGTTGATCATCTTCGACTCTGATTTTCGATTGGTATTGGTTATGTACATCGGCCCATGTGATCGTAAGATATTCTATCAAGTTTTGCTTGAGTTGCTGTGAAGCCGTTGAGCTTCGAACGTTGAGCCCCTGGGTGAAGGCCTGAACAGCCCAACCGTCAGTGACCGGTGGCAGGTCCATCCGCTCCATCTGAAAACGAGATACGAATTCTCTGAGCATCTCGTTATCCTTTTGTCTGACTTTGAATAGGTCCGACTTTTGCGTTTCTACTTTGATAGCGCCTGCATGTGCTTTTACAAAGGAATCTACTAGCGTAGCGAAAGTGTCAATGGAATTAGGGGGTAAGTTATGATACCATGTCATGGCCCCCTTCGACAAGGTTTCTCCATACTTTTTCAAAAGAACGGATTCGATCTCGTCGTCTTCTAAGTCGTTCCCTTTTATAGCGCATGTGTATGCGGTCACATGCTCGTTTGGATCAGTTGTTCCATTGTACTTGGGGATTTCCGGCATGCGGAATTTCTTGGGTATTGGTTTTGGAGCGGAGCTCGATGGGAACGGTTTTTGTACAAATTTTTTGGAATCCAGGCCCTTTAATATCGGGTATGCTCCTGGGACCTGGAGTTGTACGTTTCCACCTTTTTATCGTTTGCCTCGATTTTTTTCTCTCCGGATTCAACTCGTCTGGTTAATTCCTCGAGCATCCTCATAATCCCGGAGTTTGCCCCCGATTCACCTTCATTCGGCTCTCCCGTAACTGGTTCATTCCTAGGAACAGTTCCCCGAGAAGGGGCAAGCTCAACTTTGTTCGATATTTGGCTTCGATTTTGTAATTGAGCAATGGCTGCCTGCTGGGCTTGCAGCATGTCAAAGATCATTCTGAGGCTGATCCCGTCCCTTTCGTCGTTTTGGGGACCCTGTGTTGTTGCTCGATGTTCCCTACGAACGCTATTTGACGGGCCAGTAGTTTGATCTACATCGACTGCCACTTGTGAATTAGCGTCGATTGGAACTTCATCACCGAGTGCTGTGTTCTTGTTTTCGCCTTGATGATCAAATTCATTATCGACGTACAAAGGCACAAATTGTAAATGCGATATAGCTGTACTGTAACCTGAAACCAGAGATACTTCAAAGAGCATGTGTAAAACAATTTGCGTGACAAAAAATTGTATCAAGCACTCACTATTATCCTTAGCCCCATGGTGGGCGCCAAACTGTTTACCTTTGGTTTTGTATAACAATTGAATTTATGTGTGGTTTTAAGGATACGTGATTTAGTTTGATACAAATAACAAATGATATAACGGAAATTAAAATCAGTAAATAAATGGAGAAGAAATGCAAACCACAAGCCTTGGATGATTATAGCCTTGACTGATTCCTCCAAGATGAACAGTAAATATAAATGGAAACAGGCGAATAAAATAATGTATAAAATAATAAAAGCAGACTTCTTTTCTTTGTATTGATGATTGTTTCGTGTGATGCCTTTGAACAATTACATTGCCCCTTTATATAGCGTGCGGATAATCTTTCATACAAGGCAAGAATCTGTTTACAAGGTAAAATATCTCTTGATTTGCTGATTTAACGGTCTTGTTGATTGATGCCGTGATTCCTGCCGAGATACTTATCACGGGATTTCCGGTCCCTTCGTTATTCAAATTTGATAACTTACCCTACGACATTTTCCGGAATCGAGCTCGACAGATTCATCTCGTGCACCATGGCTTCGTGTTCTGATTCGATGTTGTTCGGTCTCGACCTTCGATCTTTGGTTTACTTCGAACCCGGTTTACCTCGTAGTAGTTACGATTGATACCAACTGTATAGACTCGAGTCCGATTTGTCCATATGTAGGCGGTCCCGAGTTCGACCCCATACACATACCTCTTTCTTTGTAGACTGTGTTTTTTGCCACGCCTAACAGTCCCCATTGAAGGATGTTTTTCGGCAAGAACTCTCAAGCATCCAGCCTTTTCCATTTGGGTTCTTAAAAAGCTTGTGTTTTGAGTCTCAAAGATCCAGTATTTTTTTCCATTTGGGTTCTTGAAAAGTTATAGGAGAAAAGCTAACTGACTGAAAATCAGGTACTGAAGGTGGATGCTTAAAAGTGATTTTCCTTGTGTTTGTTCCATCATATAAAGCTACATATCTTTCGAGTTTTAGTATCTAATTTGGTGTTTGGCTTTTCATGGTCAGAAAATCAGGATAGTTGCCTTAGCTTTTTGCCCTCAGTTATCTGGGTTTTTTCATTAGCCCTTCGTTCATTTACCCGTTTTTTCCATGTTCTATATTCTCTTGTATTTTGATGGATATAATATTGTTAACTTAAACAAACTTTTCTTCTAATTTCCTGGCTTTTGTGCTCTTCATTTGCTTGCATTAATGGATATACTGAAATGACGGCACTTTTTCTAGTTTTTTTCTTTTCATATATGTGTCCCTTATGTTTATCAATTTTTTCTTTAGCTTTTTTGCGCTGTATTTTGGGACGCGAACTTTCTTTTTGTGGTGGACTTTTGCTTGTGAATTAGTCAGATCTATTTTGTACTGGTTATTTGTTTGGTTTCTTAAAGCATTGGAACTTAATTATCTGCAAAATGCAGTTTCTTTGCTTTTCTTAGGTGTTATTATAGAGACATTCTTGCGCGTCCCTTTCTATGCCTCATTGATCCAGCAAAACTAAGGGTTGTTTTTGGTTTTATTCTCAAAAATTATAAGGTCCGGAAGATGTTTCACTTTTCTACTGTCACTAAGTACAGCTGTTTTCTAACTTGCTTTTACATGGGGGGAGGGGAGGGAAAAAAAGAAAAGAAAAAGAAATAAAAGGAGATAAGCAAGATGTTTGTTATGACTAATGGAATGATCTTCTTGATCCTTTAGGTCACTGTTTTAAGTATTGTATATTTGGATTGATTCTGAGAAGGAAAACAGATCTACCTCATTTGATATTTTAAAAGACGAAAAAGAAAAATGAAAAATTAGCGGAGACAATTTACTGTCACATAGTGGTTTATTTCCCTTTATATATATATAATGAGCCAAAACATATCGCTGGACATCACCACTGTGACAGATTAATTACTTTTCCTAGGAAACTAGTGGCAAACACAATGGGACTTCTCAGCATTATTCGAAAGATCAAGCGAAAAGAAAAGGAAATGCGCATCCTTATGGTGTAAGTCTACGAGCTAACACTTCTTAACATGTGGCATTTGGGAATTTAGTATGCATTGTTTATTTGTTTTCTATTTGTTTAATTCTGTTTTTCCTATAGTGGTCTTGACAACTCTGGTAAAACAACGATTGTTTTTAAAATAAATGGGGAAGACACAAGTGTCATCAGTCCGACTCTTGGCTTCAACATCAAAACTATCACGTATCAGAAGTATGGTTTCTCTGTTTCCTTTTCTCTGTTTTCATTTCTCAGACTTCCTTGCCTCTGTCCTGCTTCAATAAAGTTTCAATAATATGTTGGTAATTACTTGTCGTTGTTACTCAGTTACCGTAACCTACTTGTCCAAGATGTACTTTGTCAAGCAATGTTTATGTGGTTAGCTGGATATTTTGATTATTTTATTCCATTAAATTAGGATGCGGTCATTTAAACGGACAAGTGTGAAAAATTTCTATTGGAATGAAAAGAAATTGTAAAAAAGTTTCTTGTTGGTCAATAATTTTATACAGTTACTTTTTAAAAAAACCTCGTCGGTCGCATAAACTAATCACTGAATTGGAATAACAATCAGGTGAATATCGAGAAGGCGTACCACTGGATCATCAAGTTCGTTCCGAAAACGTCATCACATACTCTTGGTTAATTTTTACCTTTGAGTTACCTTCTATGGCCTTGGTTTGTGGTATTGATCAATTTAACTACACTTTAACCCAAGTCAGTTGGGCTCGGTTGTATAAATCCTGTTCTGTCATTATTGTTAGACTTTGTCTATACTGTCCATTGACCTTGTGAGAATGCATGGGAGAAAAATCTATTTATTAACAATGATACAATAAGTCCTATATATAATACATACTACTCCTACTACATATGGGATTGGGACATATTCTATTCCTACTACATATGGGACTATGACATATTCTACTCCTGCTACATATGGAACTAAGACTATTTAAACATAACTATCTAACACTCCCCCTCAAGCCGGTGCATACAAATCATATGTACCGAGCTTGTTACATATGTAACTAATACGAAGACCAATGAGGGACTTGGTGAAAATATCTGCAAGCTGATCATTCGACATACAAGGCCACTAGATTCCCCTTGAGCAACAAAATCAGGTGGTTGCTGATAAACAGAAGTTGGCCGAAAGGTCGCCCAAAAAAATTTGAAAATAGTGAGACTAAGCTGAATTTCACACTACCAAATAGGTTCTAAAACTCCACCAGAAAAGTTTTTGGAAATTACTGTTCGTGACGGAAATCACTGTTTACACCAGAAAAAGTGCACTGTTCATGCTGGAAAAAATAAAAATTGTCAGAATGTGATGTAATTTATATGGGTAGGCTCGGAATCACTGGACGAGTAAGTTGTGCTGAAGAAGTTTTGTCAAAGTAGCCGGAATGGCTCAAAACGCGTCAGAAAAGTTATTGTAGCTCGCCAGAACCCTAGTTTTGATGGTGCATGGAGGCACGTGAGGTACTTTCTGCCGTAGCAATTGATTGGGGTTTTGTCGCCTGACTTTTTCGAACAAGATGGTAGTGTTGGTTTTCGCACAACACTTACCAATGTGGAGATAACGCAAATCAATCTTGAGTCGTCAACCGGAAAGACGCACTGTGGCTGACTTTTAGTTCCGATGGGATTGGAATTTCTGGGATTTGGTCGCATAAGGGTTTCAGATTTGATGGTGGTACTGGTATATGCACAGTACCACTGTAGCAGTGATGAACCCTTGGAACAAGACGAAGTTTTCGGAAAATTGTACGGCGATGAGATCTTTCTTTCCGGATGTCGCTGGAATGATGCACAACGATAATTTTCTCATTGAAGCTTTGATACTATGTGGAAATGCACGGGAGAAAATCTATTTATTAACAATGATACAATGAGCCCTATATAAAATATATATTCTACTCTAGGGTTGTTAAAAGCGACCCCTTCCTCGCTTAAAGCAAGAAGTGATGCAAAGCGAGGCATCTGGCGCTTCTCTGATCAGAAGCGTGTCATGTACACAAAAGCGATCGCTTCCCCTGAAAAAGCGAGAAGCGAGGAAGCGAACAAAGGGACAAAAGCGAGCCCTTCTCTTTATAACTAGGCTGCCAACGTTAATTAAAAAGACTCTTTTTTTAAATTCAAGATCATCAAGTTTGGTCCTAGGTATGTGATTTCTTCTTCTTCCTCCTCCTCCTTTTTCTTTTTCTTTTACTGTTTTAGTGTCCAAATAACAGCAAAATGCTGGGGCGAAATCTTTTTTCACCTTCAGTTCTTCTTCTTCTTCTTCTTCCTCTTCTTCTTCTTCTTCTTCTTCTTTCACTGTTTTAGTGATACATTGCAGCGAAATGCTGCCCATTTTTCGTTTCTGTTATACTGTCATTTTCTTCATATCATTTGTTCTTAGTTGTCTATGCAGTATTTATTTTATTGTCATTCTCCTCTTCTTCTTCTTCATTTTCTATGCAGTATTTATTTCATATATTTTTTAAAAATCTGCTTCACTTCAAAAAAGCTAGCGCTTCGCTTCTCGCTTTAAGCGAAAAGGGCTTGTCGCTTTTCCTCGTTTCACGCTCTTCACAACACTGTTATCTACTCCTGCCACATATGGGACTGGGACATATTCTATTCCTACTACATATGGGACTAGGATATATTCTACTCCTATTACATATCGGACTAGGACTATTTACACATAACTATCTAACAGACCTACTACAACCCTCCTTTTATTATGCTTGGTTTGGCTATGTTTTGCGAAATACGTGGACTTCTTGGTTTTATGCTGCCTGACATTAAAACTTCTGGGGCTTACTCAGTGAAGGCCAGAATCCAGGCAACTGGGTTAGATGAACTTTGCTGAAGTAAACAGAGTATGACAACTTGTAATTTATGTCTTTGAAATTACTATCTACATTGCTTAGATCATTTTAGTGGTTTAAATGCCTTCTGATTGATTTTTGTCGGAATTGAGACTTCTTCTAAAATTTTAAATTGTTGATTGGTTAACCTGACATTCTGCAGGTATACCCTCAATATATGGGATGTTGGGGGTCAGAAAACGATACGTTCTTATTGGAGAAACTACTTTGAGCAAACCGATGGCTTGGTGTGGGTTGTGGATAGTTCTGATCTGAGAAGACTAGATGACTGTAGATACGAGCTACATAATCTTCTGAAAGAAGAGGTACATATCATACTAGTTCTCTTTTCTGTTGTTGAACCTTCATCTACTTCCTGATGCGAAAACTCCAAAAGTATTTGGACTTTTAGGGTGGTTCACTGATCCAATTTTCCCGTCTCTTGTTTTCAACATTTGAATATGTATAATTTATCTATATTTAAACATAACAAATAGACAATTCAAATAAAAATGCTTAAATATTATTTCAATAAAATACTGGAGAAAATACTAACTTGAATAAAAATTACCATTATTTGAGCTAAATTGAAGTATTTAAAGATATAAATGAGTATTTTATGTTTGATCTAATTATTAAACTATCTGAACTATAAATAAAATTATATATCAATAACATCAATTTCTGTAACAAAGAATTTGCGGATTCGAATCAAATGTTGTAGGTGCTATCATCTCATTTGCAAACTTCATCATTGCATCAAGAAGTACTTGTGAGCCGTTTACCGAAGAATGTTGAGATCTTCTCTTAATAACCACAAAACACTCATTTTGTCCTATAATGTTGACATAGCCGAACATATGCATTACGCGACATGCGCATCAATAATATACATTGTCGATTAGAGCCCGACAGTAGTTCTAACATATACTTTTGACCAGATAAGGATAATGTTGAGTCTTTATTTCTTTGATCATACTCTAGTCTAAAACTATTTCTATGGCGGTACAAGCACATTAACAATAATATTTGATCGTCGATATCCATGTCGAATCTGTTTTAACAAGGAGATAAATCAATAAACAACAATAAGCACAACATGGTATATATTGTAGAAACATAAAAAATTAAAGAAGCACAATAAAGTGGTTATGAGAATTTATTCTACACTCATCAAGCATAACAGGTTCGCAATTGTGTATCTCGCAATTGAGATCACATGTTCGCAATTACGACTAGAAGTTCGCAAATGCGGTGTTTGCAATTGCGATCAAAAGTTCGCAATTGTGAAGTAGCAGCACCAGCAATCCCAAACCCCGAAACTCATCCGGAACCTCCCGGATACATACTATATATGCATTTCAATCATAAAACACGCTGCGAACCTGCTCGCTCACTCAAAACACCAAAAAGAGGTCATCTTGATCCAATGTTAACCATGGGCAAACTCCAAATCCTTAACTAGTCTCTTAACCAATGGCCTAAAACCCACCCGGGCCCCCTTAGGACCCGGTCCAATCGTACCAACGAGTTCAAATACTTTATTATAATTTGTCCAACGTCTCAAAACATGAATAACAACATCAAAACCAAGAATCAAATATCAAATCCATCTCTTAACTTTCAAACGTTCAAACTTCGCTAAATGCGTCCGAATCATACTTAGACATTCTGGATGACAACCCTATTCAAAGTCTCGGGACACCAATCAAAGCCTGGTAATACCAAACTTATGGACTCTCCAAACCTTCAAATTGTCAACTTTCAGCAAATAGAGCCAAAACCTTCTAAAAACCTCCAAATCTAAATCAGAACATACGCACAAGTCCAAAATCACCATACGAACCTATTGCAACCATCAAATCTCGATTCTGAGGTTGGCTCAAAATTCAAATCTTGGTCAGTTCTTCCAGCTTAAAGCCAAATTGAGTATTCCGTTATCAAATCAATCCCGAACTTCTCGAAAATCAAAACCAACACATACACGCAGGTCATAAATACATCATGTGAAGCTACTCATAAGTCTCAAACCATTGAACGGAATGCTAATGCTCAAAACGACCAGTCGGGTCGTTAGATAAGATTAGGTTGTTGGTCTGACCGATTCAGACCAATTCACACCTATTCAGAAGTTTTAAAAGTGAAAAAACCAATGCACTTAATGGGCTGAAATCTGGACCATTCAGATTCAGACCTGCATTAAGTGCAAACAAATGAGAGTTAGTCTATTAAGCTTTGACAATGTTCTATCCATATGAGTGTATCCAAGGGTGGGAGTCCTTCCTAAATTGTGGCAAGTAAAGGGTATAAATTACTACAATTTTTGCTTGCTGCTATAAGCCAATAGTCACATTTTCTTTATCTTAAGATCTATATATTTATGTTTTTGGTTCATACAATGTTTATCTGGGGAAGCACCACCATTGAATGTGCGCTTCTTCATTTGTTCTTTTACCAAGTGAGATTTTTCTGATTATGGAAGTTTTGTTACATCATGAGGTATAATTAAGTGCTGCATTATGTATTAGGGGGACAGAAGCTCTTGCCTCTTCATATAGAGTTGTTGATACAGCTTGTTCACAATTTATCGAAAAATACTTGTTCCTTTTTAGCATGGGTTTAGAAGGCCTATTTCAAATGCATCACTGGCTCGAACACTTGACACCTCTGCAGTGGGTACACTACACCATGCATGCTTATGTTTCGTGCTGCTAACCTATTTCATACTGGTATCAGTGGCACTCATTAAGTGCAAGATAATGAGTCAAGAAACAGGAAGTGAGTTTCTGCTATGTTACATAATACATGCTTATTTTTATGCTGGATACATATGCTCTTAGTGGTCTATATGCAAAATTAACGAGTCAAAGAGACATGAGGATGAGTTTTCAGTTAATTCAAGTGTCAATGCCCATCCAAGCTCAGACTTTGCTGTGGATATGTTGCTAGCTACTGCTTATCGGTGTTTTAAAAGGCGTGGGCACAAGGTGGGGCATTTTACATATGCCTCAGTGAGGCGTAAGCCCCGAGGCACGAGGCGTAAGCCCCATAGGTATTTAATTTTTAATATTTTATAAAATAATATAATTACATTAAATATTTATAAACAGGTAAAATTACATAAAAATTGAAGAAAACTATATATATATATATATATATATATATATATATATATATATATATATATTATACGCTACTAACTAGTCAAAATAATCTATTATACGCTACTTACAAACACAAGTAATTTGAGTCTAAAAGAATAAAGTTTTCTACATGGAGGAACAAAAAGAATGACTAACCTGCAATTTGAACTTTGAAGTTGCTGCTATGAAGGAGAATGAAGTTCTCTTTGTATTTGTAAAAATGAAAAATTGAATATTCGTTGCTTTTGGGAGATATTAGCAGTCTAGCGGACAAGATAAAGAATTGGAAAGACCATGAATTAGGGCTTCAATCAATAAAAAAGGTTTTGACTTTTAAATTTAATACATTTCAATTCCTTTATAAAACTTTTGAGTAATTACCAAGCTGACTTTTGAGAATTTGGGTATTATATGAAGGACTTATTCAACTAATTTTGTTTTAATTTGAAAAAGTCTCTGGGGCTTACGCCTCACTAAAAAAACGCGCCTCAAACGCCCGGGCGTACGCCCCGAATTGCTGGGCGTACGCTTCTTGAGACTTTCGCCCCACGCCATCGCCTCGGGGCGTTTTTGGTGCGTCTCGCCCCAGGGTTCGCGCCGAAAACGCCTTTTAAAACATGCTGCTTATTATAACACTTAATTGAATATTTTGTTATTCTTGAATTAATTAGCATTAGCAATCATTCTCATATCATTTTCTGGTGACATCCCTTTTTGCTGCTTAGTTCTCACGAGTTTATGCAGGAATTACTCCACTGGGGAGGTTAGAAGGAACAGATGGTATCTGTTGGTTTGATGAAAATAGCAACCCTCCTTGATATGTTACTGCTTCCTTCTGCCCTCAGCCAAAATAAGCATACTAGTACTAGCTAAGATGTTGTCTGGAGACTTATTTGTTTTGCTATGAAAATAACTAAATCGTTCGCAAAAACGTATTGCAGCTATTTTATAGCAGAGCTGCCTATGCAAAATTACTAGGGCTAATCATTTAGTCACATTTTCGATACTGGTGGTACAATTTGCATTTTACTATAGTACCCTTAATATGTTCTAAGTGTCGCCCTTAGATTATCATGTTATTAAAGCTTTTTTTAATAACCCTTAATATGTTCTAAGTGTTGGCTTTTTTTGGATTTGTTTGACGTATGCAATTAAAGCTGTCATTTTAGTTAGTTTACCACATTGTTGTTTTGTTTTTCATTTTTCTTTAGAAGTTATCCATCTCTTAAAGCACTTCACTACGTGAAACCAGGAGTACTCCTATAACTGATTATTGCAGAAAATACTCACTCATTACTGTTCATAAAGGTAACAGTTCATTTCTGGTGATGGCGAGGCTTGGTATCATTGCTAACAAAAATGAGCGGATCTTGCAATCTTGAACTTTACCATCGGATATTGTTTTACTCACTATTATTTGTTCAGTATCCTTCACTATTCTTGTCTTCTTGGCAGAGGCTATCAGGAGCATCGTTATTGATATTTGCAAATAAGCAGGACATACAAGGCGCTCTTTCTCCAGATGAAATAGCAAAAGTAAGGATGCTTCTTATTATAACTTAAAAACTGTGTCCAATGAACAATGAAGTGGAACTCTTATTCTTGAAACTAGTAAGGAATAGCATGCTATCAATGATATCCTTAACAATTAAGTGAGATTCGTTTTGTTCACTTAAACTATATTTTACTAATAATGAAGTAAAATTATGAACTGATTAATAGCTTTCTGCATTTTATTCAGCCAACCCTTCTGTTACACAACAGAAGAACGGGAGTCTTTAGGTCATAGCCTTGACTATTAGTGACACAACTTAACAAATGCAAAAGCACTTACCATGTGCTTATGATGTTTAAGCCTGACTCTGTAACTATTTACAACTTTTTCCTTAGACTTTGTTGAAAGTGGATGGATTTAGTCCAGGAATGCTCTTTGGCGTCCATGATCAGTGAGAAGATCTTATGTTATAATCCAATGCAGCAAGGCAAAATGTAAACTAGAACTCTCCTGATTTATGAAGCAAGTATTTTGTTTTATCGAATAAATACAACTTTTCTCTGTAGCTTTGGAATAAGAGATGGTCTAAGTGCTGCAACTCCTGCTTTCACATTACTGTGTTAGTTATTGTCCTCTCCCTTAAAAGTTTGTGGTGTCTCATGAATCATGAAGTCTTACTTTGCTACATACAAAGAATAAATTGACCTTGCATCTTGATCGTGAGCTTTTCTTTTTATTGTTATTCTTTTTTTCTAAAAACTTTATTCATTATGACTTTTTTAACCATGTGCATTTAAACTAAATGTACACTTTTCATTAAATGCTAGTTTCCTCTTTTGATATCTCTTGAGAGCAGCTTCCTCATTATTTCTAAAGATCCAAATATAAAACTGAAGTACTGAGAGATCAGGAAAGTAGCTTTTTACTGGTCGTGGTTAAGAAAGTATGAGTAGGTAGTGTTCAAATAACTTAAGCTGGCTATTAACTTTCTTTCACATAGATCCTTGACCTATCTATTTTTCTTTTGTGTATGGCCATTTGTTCCTAAAGTTCTGTTTACATTCAAACAGAGGGAAAATAACTTCTTCTGATTCAGGTGCTTAACCTGGAGGCCATGGATAATAGCCGGCACTGGAGAATCGTGGGATGTAGTGCATACACCGGAGACGGGCTACTTGACGGATTTGATTGGCTGGTACAAGACATTGCATCACGGATCTATATGCTTGATTGAGTAAAGTTTACATTAAGATTTTGATTCATTCAAGATAACCTTTCAAAAAACTTTTTTATGTACCATTTGGAATACATTTGTGGATATAAAGATCAAATTTCTGTATGAGGTCATTTTACTCGTGTTATTGCTCATTGGTGCATTGCTCAAATGACACCATTAGTGAGGAGAATTATTTTAAGACCTTCCCAACATGGCCAGAGTATGTTTCCACTGCCCCCCCTGCCCGTGTCATATTGGAGCAGGTTGCACGAGCTTCTTTACTCTGGAGGGAGTCGGAACGGAGCTTTTTAACCCCTCTTAGTTGGCTTATCCGGCGCGAATTGGGACCGGTTGGGCTAGTGGGCTTCAGATATCGGGAGCTTTCCACAACTAGGATACTTCCACGATTAGAGCTCTAGGCCTTGTGCGTGATCTCGATTTTAGGAAATTACATGCTGAGATCTGCAAAAAAAATCCAAGGTCTGAGAAATGTACCCAATATGTCTATGAATTGGGTTGTCAAAACTCTCGAATTGCTTCACTAGTCAGCATTAATGAGACAATTTGTTGGCTAATTTTGTCAACAGATAATGAAAATAGAAAAATTATACCTTTAGAACAAAAGCTTTTAATTAGTCAATCTACGATACAAAAATACAAGCATCTGTTTATAACCATCGCTATTAGCAGTCCAGTAGGCACAGAAATATAAACTTCTGATGGATATTTTATATGATATCGCCACCCTTAACAAAAATAAGCACACCAACTTCTTTTCTATTTGAAGCTCGAGAAACAAATAGGACTAAGAAAAACACTTCCACCCTTATATCTTGATCACGCTCAACTATGCCGTATAAAAAGGATTAAACGGTCATTGCAAATATAATCAAGTCTAAAAGTCCGGAGTCAAATCCTACAATGAACTAAGGTTTAGCTATAACTGATCATTATCACAAAGAATACAAATTCGAACAATTTTTTTGACTTGTAAATATAAAGATTTTTATTTCTAACTAATGAACTAACAAATATTATAGTAAAATTATCAGCTAATAATACTATGGGCTGTAGACAAGATTGGAAAAGCCTAGAGTTATGATTCTCCTAATTGTCAGAATCCATCCCGCTACATCTCCTATAATTTCGCCTAAGTATTCTCTACTGATCGTGAGAACTTGACTTATCGTAATTCTCTCTCGAGCAACTACAATAATGTTCTAGTCATATTCTCTTGAATTACGCTAGCTCGCACTCTCACCGCTTGCTACGGCCACGTCAAAGCTTCATTATCTCTAATCCCGCTTTTAAACCTAGCGTATTGATCTCTCATATTACTTAGGAGTGACGTTATTGGTCAACAACAACCTAAATGTACACTCTTTCTCAAGTAATACATAATAAATATGCGCATCTAATTGAGAGCACTTTAATGAACCAAAATAAGTATGTAGTTGAACACGAATTCATCCTTGAGAAATTCAAGGGCAAAATTATATTAGAACGTAACAAGAATTCATCCTCAAAAGATTCAATCAAACTCTAGATAGAAATTAGGTACTCATAGTCATGTTAACAGTCACGCTAATAATTAAAAGTATTAATCTACAAACTAAGGATGAACGGAAGAATAACTCTTGTGATTTGGTGCTTGCAATGCTTCTAGCCGTCTTGTTCTCTTCAAAATAACGTCCAACCCCCTCAATAACGAGTTTAGAGAATATTTCTAGGTTAGGGTCGAAGTGTCCAAGTCCAAAACCAACAAAAAAAAACAAAAAAAGCTCGAATAGAAGCCGTCATCGCCCCACGCCAAAACTTTGTCGCCCCAGGCTCCGCCTCGTGTCATGTAAGGCGTTGACTTTGGTGCCTTTGACCTCACCAGGCACCGTGTAAGGCGCCAAAATTTGGTCGCTAAGCACCCTCTTGGGCGTTGTGTTTTTGCAGCCTTTCATCGTTATTCTACTTGTGCTCTACTTCGTTATTTTTTATATCTCTTTGTCCAACTTTCTTTCCACTTCATTTTCAAATAATCCTACATACAAAATCAACTCAATTAAGGATAAACATATCATGAATCATTAATATAACAAACAAAATGTAGAGTAAATGATGACATAAAGTACAACATTTTAGCTTCAAATCAACACCTTACACTTAAACGTTATTTGCCCCTGAGTAAACTAAACCCAAAACACCTAACAACATTGCACCTTTTAGCGAACTACACACATGACTATGGTTGATAGCAGCAATTGAGCTCTAGCATATGCATTCAACATTTACTTTTGATAACTTATGCCAAATTTCAAAATATTCAAAATATAAACAACATGCTCATAACAATTCTAGCCTAAAAAATCAACTCAATGTCACAATGCACTTATGGCTTGAACACTCAACCTAAAAGAGAAGTCTAATAACATTAACTATCTATCGTGAAACCATGTGCTCTCACAACAAAATCAAGAGAGTAAGCAGGACACACATCCAAATCAAATGATCGAATATATTTTAGGGACTCACACATATTGTAGAAATCACTCTCTCTCACAAAGAAGCCACATGCATGCAATACTCTACTAATGTTGGCCCGCTCAGTCTAAAATCGATTAGGGTTTTTTCAAGGTTGTAATGTAGGCTAAGAGACGGGTAGGATAAATGTGGATAATAGTGGTTGACCCTCCTAAGCATTTTAACACATCACATAGTCAATTATAAGCGCAAATTTCTTCAACCCACTTCAAATATCACAAGCAAGTTCACTCCAAAAATATATATTTTTTTCTTCAAGCACTACTATAACTCACAATCACTAGCAAGGACAAGATATACTTATTTCTTTTGCTATATATATTTTTCTCTTTTTACCTAATATATTTTTCTAATTTTTTTCTTATTCTTTGCATTCTCCACATGGTGTTTTCTTCCTTTGATTGATTCCACTCAAAAGCTATCCTAAGTTCCTTTATTATTTCTTTGTAGTACTTTCTTTTATAATTCAAGTGCTTTAAGAGGTAAATGATCAAAGTAATTCAATTAAGAACAAAAGTGTATATGCTTGTAATACGAGTGCCAAAGTAAAGCCTTATAGACTCAAAAAATATTATCTAGGGATGATTTTATTTGTAGTTAACAACGAAGCTCAACAAAAGGTCAAAGAAGGCCTAGAAATATTTTTCAAACTGAGCAATGCCTAAGATTTTGTTTCAACTTATAAGCGGGCAAATTATAGACGCAATTGTAAAACATAGACTATAGAAGAACTAACTTCAGACAATGACATATGACTCACTAAGCACGATCTCATTTCGACTCTCAAATCAAAGCAACTATTCGCAGACCCAAGAGATATTAGGCCTAAAGCACAAAGTGTACACAAGTCAAATAAATGAGCCATAAGCGTCATAAAACATGCTATTCAATTTTATCAAGGCATCGTCAAATATTTAAAACTAATGAAAAATGACACATATGCCAAGGCCTAAGTTTGCTACTATAAAAAAAGTCAAAGGTGTGAATTACTTTCCCCTTTATATCTTAAGTCCTATTCAACTCTAAATAGTGAAAAAATTATCCGGTTCAAGTTGCATTCCATGAAAAAGAATCGAGGTACAAAGAAAAATCACGGGAGATAATTACTACCTAAAGAAAACAAAAAAATATATTTTTATATATATTTTTTTAATTTTTTGTACTTTTGTTTAGAGATTAATCCCTATGAAAAATTGTCTAGGAGATCCATTGTTTGGAGAAGCCCAATATATATATATTTTTAGTTTTAATTTTTTGATTTCCAACACACATAAAATAGCACAAAAACTAGCAAAAATCAAAGAGACAATCTCCTCGTCCACACTTAAAATTGTGCTTTATAAATAACAAGAGGGTAAGAGACTCCTTGATAGACCAAAAGCGAAAATATTAGCAGCTCATGGGGTACTGAGACTTCTTTGGGCATGGTCCTTTGTGCCGGCACTCTACACTTAATTCCAACCATCTGGCTTGCTCTTGCATCTTTTCAATAGCTTTGCTTTCCATTTTCATACTCTTATAAAACAAAAAATAATACTACACAAATAATATGAAAAAGTAAACAAATAGAAAATAAAAGAAAATAGTAAAATTGGGTTGCTTTCCAACAAGCGCTTAATCTATAATCGCGGCACGACTTGACCCATTTTTTACCTACACTTTAAACTTATGAATTGGATCCCAAATTTTGATTCAAGCTTACAGAGATGGTCCTGGGGTGGTGGCAGAAAACCTTTCCTAGACAGTATTGCAAATATTAGAATGTATGACTCGTCTACCTCTTCCCCCCACTCCTTTTTATACTCTTAAGGATCCACTCTTATTTTATCGTCCACACATAATATAGAGAAGTATTTGGAATAAGGTCCGAAATGCTCAAATATATGAATTTCAAGCTTATCAACATCCTCAACACCAATGATACTAGAGTCAACTAAATTTGTATCCTCAATGTCCTCGGCTGACTCTTATCACTTCCTCAATATTGACATCCTTATATTCTGGTTTGTTAGATTGTTGGTGTTATACTTTGAACTCTTGCATTAGCACCCAAATTTCTATTTCTATTTCATGCTCTTCTTGGATATTGCCCACAATATTACCTTGTTTAGCATTTAAAGCTTTAATCAGTTGACTCACTTGAGCCTCCAAGTTATGAATATTTACCTCTTGCTTTTCTATCTGCAGTTTTTTTTCATCATCTCTCTTAACGAGGCATTTTAACATGTCCATAGTCTCCTTCATGTCAGCATCCTCTAGTTCTTAGCTCCTATCCATAAGGGGTTGGGGGATGATAAAGAAGATCAAAAGTAGAATTACCAACACTAAAACTTCCATAATTCCAGGATATCATGTTTTTCAAATAAAAAATAAAACAAAAACAAAAAAAAAATAGAAATTTAAACTTGAAACCTAGCAAACTACACCGTTAGTCCCCGTGCAACGACGGTCAAATTTAATTACGCCTTATGCCTTATAAAAAGAACTAACAGGTCGTTGCAAATATTATTCAGTCTAAAAGTTCGGAGTCGAATCACATAGAGAAGTAAGGTTTAGCTATAACTGTTCCCTATCACTAAAAATACAAGTTCAACATTTTTTTGAGTTATAAAGATCAAGATTTTTATTCCTAACTAATTAAATAAAAAAATATTAAAGTAGTAAAGTTATCAACTAACGATACTAATGGTA
The DNA here is from genome assembly GCA_002018475.1 of Nicotiana obtusifolia. NCBI lineage: Eukaryota > Viridiplantae > Streptophyta > Magnoliopsida > Solanales > Solanaceae > Nicotiana > Nicotiana obtusifolia. The sequence continues at coordinate 205,949 of MCJB01040040.1, read as the reverse complement.
GAGACAAGATTGAAAAAACCTAGAGTATGATTTTTTCAAATGTCGACATCCTTTCCGCTGCATCTCCTATAATTCACCCAAGTATTCTCTACTGATTGTAAGAACTCGACTTATTGTAATTATCTCTCAAGCAACTACAATAATGTACTAGTCAGAGTCTCTCGAATTACGCGAGCTCACACTTTCTCACAGCTCACTATGACCACGTCAAAGCTTCATTATCTCTAATCCCGCTTTTAAACCCGCGATAATGATCTCTCATATACCTAAGGAGTAACGTTATTCAACAACAACCCAAAGATGCACTCTTTCTCAAGTAATACATAATAAATAGGCACAACTAATTGATAGCTCTTCAATTAACCAAAATAAACATGTAGTTGACCATGTAGAGAAATTCAAAGGCAAAATTATATTAGAACGTAACGAGAATTCATCCTTCAAAAGATTCTATCAAACTCTAGATATAAATCAGGTACTCATAGTCATGCTAACAATCACATTAATAATTAAAAGTATTAATCTACAAACTAAGCAAGAACAAAAGAAAAACTCTTGTGATCTTGTGCTTGCAATATTTCTAGCCGTCTTGACCTCTCCAAAATAATGTCCAACCCCCACAAAAATGAGTTTAGGGAGTATTTATAAGTTAGAGCCGAGGTGTTCAAGTCCAAAACCAACAAGGAAATAAAAATTGCTTGGACAGAAGTCGTCGTTGCCCACACGGAAACTTCGCTTCCTAGGCTCCGCCTTGCATCGTGTAAAACGCTGACTTTGGCGCCTTTGACCTTGGAAGACACCGTGTAGCGCTAAAATTTGGTCGCCAAGCGCCCTATGGGAACGGTGTTTTCGCGGACTTTCGTCGTTATTCCACTCGTGCTTTACTTTATTATTTTTTATACCTCTTTGTCCAACTTTCTTTCTACATCATTCGCAAATGATCCTACATACAAAATCAATTCAATTTAGCGCAAACATAGCACAAATTATCAATAATATAAATAAAATATAGAGTAAATGATGACATAAAGTATAGCATTTTAGACGAATATCTCACCTCTTGCGGATATATCAGATCATTCTGTGATTCCAATTAAGTCCTGGAAAATTACAGTCTATGAGAGCTTGTTTCTACAACAAACTATTTAGAGCTTCATTAAAGCAATAATCTTATAGATGTCTCGTAGCACCATAAATAAAGAACAACTCCGAATACAAGGAACAATGTCACATTCTTTGTTCATAACGAAGACAAGGACCATGTAGCACATTCTTTTTTACGACAAAGACAACGACCTTGTCACATTGACTTGGATTACACAAGCATGCGCATCAAAACTATTTACCCTTAAAACCGAGTAACAATTGAATTTGTTCGTAGAGCTAAGGATGCGCGAACCAATTTGATACAATATAAAATATAATACAAATAATTAAGAAATATAACAGATAAGAAGGAGTAATCAAACCACAGTGATTGAGTAGCCGTTGAGGAAAAATATAAAAGATAGACAAAGTTTGATGAACAGTAGCAATGAATAGTAACAACTTCTAGTATTTTCTCGTATAAGTCTTGTGTGTTACAATGAAGGTCGAATGCCCTTCTTATAGGTAGATAAAAGAGCCCTATACATGGTAAAAGTCTAATTACAAGGTAAATCCCTTCAATTACGGGATGGAATATCCTAAAATGGTGGCTTAACGTCTATAACGGTTGAGATATTTACTCCTGGCGAGATATCAGGAATCCACGAAATATCCGGTTGAAACTGACCTTCTGTTATGGGATGTGCTTTTGGTCGGTCAATATCGGTCAACCCGTTTCGGTTGCTCCAATTTCGTGCTCGATTTGCTGATCTCGGGTCGAGGCAATCCTGATTTCGTATCGTATCCGGGCTCGACCCTTCTCGAGCAATCGATCATATTTGATCCAATATAGATAGTCCCCTCGTTTATTGGAGAGTAAGGACAAAAAATGATATGAACCATCATTCTTCAAGCTCTTTGATTAAGTAATCGACATATCCCTTAAGCATGCCACAAAGTCAAAGCCATCAAACCGTTTAACCCTAAAAGGACCTTTTGCGTGACGGTAGTGCTGTAACGCACATGACCATTGACACAAGAAATCATTACCTGTCTCGTCTGCAGAGCCCTGTACCTTCTGCGTGCATTTAATGTGTGCATTTAATGTTTATATGCCTCGTGCTCTGAACCACCGCTTTTTGAGAAAGTATAAATACTTCTCTCCCTCTTTGCGTTTTACTTCTTTACTTTCACGCTGATTACCAATTTACTTCCCTAAGCTTTTTTCACCAGAAAAACTTTTAGTCTTCTTCACCAGAAAACTCCTTTTCTCCTTTGTTTCTCGCTTCTGCTACTTCAATGGCCAAAACTTCTAAATCAGTTCCTCAGAAACAAACTTCCCCTGCCCAGTCTGTTGAAGAGGTTGAGCCCATCCGTACTGAGGAACCCTCCATGGAGCCTCCATTAAAGGCCTTCATACCAGTAGGGTGCTTCATAGGCTCCGACTTCAAAATCGAGAAGCCTTCCCCGGTGCCTGGCCGAGGTGAACCGGTCTCAGAATACATCAGCTCGATCACCCAAAAACATCTTGAAAGGGTGAAGGCCGAGTGCCATTGGGCTGATAAGGACGTAATAATCCCTTCTCCGAACGAAGCCATTACCACACATGTGGAGGGATACCTTAGTGTATATACTTATCCGTTCACATTAGGACCCATAGACCCTATTATTATCGAGTTTTGTAGGAGGTATAATGTCACTTTAGGTCAAGTCCACCCTTCTGTGTGGCGTATAGTTTACCTTTTCTGTTTTTTCGTGGATAAGGTCGAAGGGGGGCACCCTTTTACCATCGACCATTTACTTCGATTATAATGTCCCCGGATGTTTCGAGGGGGGCTGATTAAACTAGCTCGCGGGGCCAGCAAGGCTCCGTTCTCGAGCATTGACGAAGATAGGGATCGGGGCTGGATGAGCCGATACGTTCGAATTAAAACCTCCGACCTGATCCCTGCCGATAACATGCCGTTCCCCGAGAAGTGGAATATGAAACGTAAGCACCTCTCTATTTAAGATCTCTTATTACTATCCTTCAATGTTTAACCAATGTATTATGATGTGCAGCCGTTTCCCAGGCACCGGCCGCAATTGAGGACTTGAAGGAGTGGTTCAGGAAGGTCGTGGCCTAGAGGTCCTATTCCGAGCGGGCCTGGAGAGAGATATCAAAAGGTCTTTGGGAGGCCAAGAACCATGGTGAGCTTCACCGATATTCATGTTTTCCAAAACGATCGACATCAACAATTAATCTTTTGAAACTTTATTTTGCAGGTCTCTCGAAGGATGCCGAGCTGAGGTCGGCCGTTACCGGTGGAGCAGCTCCTCGTCCTCCTCCCACATTGGAAAAGGAAGGAGGAAGAAAGAGAAAAAGGGCTCCCGACCATGCTGAGCCCGAAAAGAAGAAGGGCAGGAGAAAAATGATAGCTCGTTAGGTCACAGTCACTGACCCTTCTTTCTAACTGAGTGATGCCTCCGAGGGGGAAAAGAGCCCCAAAGTTGTACATGACAAATGCCCTCGGGAAGTCCCCGAGCCGAGCGTGGAAGAAACCGGTGCCTCCCAAGGAGAGGATATTGAAACAGGAGCAAGGACCGGGGACCGGGCCAATGTGCAGGCGGCGGCACAAAGATCCTCGAACATCCCCGAGATGGTACATTCACCCTCCTTCTCAGAGACAACTCTGAAAGGCGCCCAAGATGCTAGAATACACACGCCGAGCAAGGTGCCAGCAACAGCAGGGACCTTCGAGGAATTTTTTGACAGGGTGCCGTCGGTTGATACTTTTAGCCTCGAATTCCCCAGAAGAAGTCCCCCAGCCGAGACAAGTGGAGTATCGGCTGGTATTAAATTAGTCGATAAATTCCCCGCACCGAGCTCGAACCCTGAACAGAGGAGGGTGATAACCTTTACTGTCCCCGAGGACGCCCGAGCATTAGGTCCGCCGGTAGGCGTAGCTAGCTATCTCCACAGCTTGGTGACTGAAGAAGACCGGGCTGAAATGAATGCTGTGGATTGGGCTTGCTTGTTCAACGAAGCTCAACAGGTATCGAACAGGGTATGTTTGTTTACTTTAAACTATACTCAACGTTCCGGTTCCAAACCTGTACTGACAATTTTTAATTTGAATTTTCCACAGTCTTCGGTGCTTTATCACGAAATGTTCCTTCGAATCAAAGAAGGAATGGCACAGGAATGGGATCGACGTCAACGACTCGAAAATCAGATGTCAAGTCTCCGGGCCGAACTGAACTTTGCAAGGAAAGAGCATGCCTCTTGTGTTGATCAACTGGGGCAAATGGACAATCGGTTGAACCGACTCCGGTTCGAGCTTAACGAGGCAAAAGCTGAAACGAGTGGTTGGAAAGCCAAGGTCGAGACTTTAGCTGCAGAGAAAGAGGCTCTCCAAGCTCGATTAAGAGAGCAGGCCTCAGAAGCGCAAGAAAGAATCGGAGCCCTGCTTAAGGATAATGAGTTCCAACGGCTCCAATTTGAGTCACTTACCCAAGACCGGATGGCTCTGACCAATCAACTTCAGGAAGCGAAATCGAAGATCGCCACTACCAAGGCCAAAGCTGAAGACTTGATAGCTCAGTATAGAGCTGATGCTGAGGTCGCTCATGAGCAGTCGAAGGTGCTGGTCGAGTACACTCAATGCCAAACTCGCCTTTCTGTTCTCGAGGAGCTCCAGGCCTGTGGTCTCGATCTGTCTTCCATTGCTGAGGCATCGAAAGTTGAGGATGAAATGAGAAGAAAAACCTTTCCTGAAGAGTATGAAGACGGCTCGGACTGATGTTGTATTAATACTTTGTAGCCTGAGTTATGTAAAGATCCCATCTTATGTAAAGACATCTTTTAACATATTTTGAATTTGTTCCTTGATTTTCATGCATTGTTATATCCTGCCTTGGCTATGATTATAAATTGCGACCGACGGATTAATAGTTAGCTCGGCCTTAGCCTTGTAGCAAGTTCGGAACGCATTAATAACTAGTTTGGCCTTAGCCCTGTTTGGAACGATTTAAACGAGCTTTTATTTGCTATGCTTTCATTTATACGAATCGGGGCCATGCCTTAGCAAAAAATTAGACCCCTACCAATCAGATTTGATCTTATCCTTGTTTCGAAGTCTTGTCCTTACAAACTTCAGTCAGATATGAGTAGTCAATTTAATTCGGCCTTGGCCGTAAATCGGGATTGCCAAGATCGGTCTTAATTCCCTTTGCGTTTTGTTAGCTTTAACAAGGCCTTAGCCTGACTAGCCGGTTTCGGGGTTTGCCTTGTTAGGTCTTATCCCCCCCGGTCTCGATGTGCGTCTTTCACGAATTATCATTTATTGATAATGCGAAGATAATTAAAAAAAAAAAAGCCCTTGGGCTCGAGAACACAATGTAGGAATCAAATGACTTTGTTAATATTCATGTACTTGTACATCTTCATCTGTCAGAGGGGAATCAGATCGATCTACTCGGGCACGGCTCTTCTGACCGTTTGACCCTTACATCAATTCCTAGCGATCTTTACTTAGGCCCCTCGAAATCGAAGTAAATAAACGAACATTGCTAGAGTTTAATATGAAACTTGTGAATTCTGATATGTGATCGATCTATGTTAGCACGACATATGGTTGCCTCATTAAAAACCTTGCCGTAAAACCCAATTTGGGACAAAATCGGTCGAAGGGAAAAAGAGTGCAACGCGTGCTTTCAGTCCTAATATTCGGTGCTTGACTTGCTCGATATTGATCTGTCCTGTATATGTTAGTACCAACAAATAGAATAAAAAGAAAGTAAAAAGGTGAAGTAAATTACCCTAACAGTAGTATCTTTTCAAGTGGCTCACGTTCCAGTTATTTGGCAGTGGCTTACCATCCAAAGTTCCAAGCTTTTAAGAGCCTTTCCCGGTGACCTTTAGTATAGTATAGGGACCTTCCCAGTTCGGTCCCAATTTCCCTTCGTTGGGGTCCCGGGTATTAGGTGTGATTCTTCTGAGCACTAAGTCCCCTATACTGAAATATCGAAGATGAGTTCTTCGATTATAATACCTTTCGATCTTTTGCTTTTGAGCTGCCATTCGGACCAGAGCAGCTTCCCTTCTTTCATCTAAGAGTTCCAGGCTCGTATACATGGCCTCTTGGTTAGCTTTTTCGGTTGCGTGTTGAAACCTGATGCTTGGTTCGCCTACCTCGACCAGAATCAACGCTTCGGTGCCATATACCAACGAAAACAGAGTGGCTCCAGTACTAGTCTTTTCAGTTGTTTGATACGCCCACAAGACTTCGGGTAGCATTTCTCTCCATCTTCCTTTAGCGTCGACTAACCTTTTCTTCAGGTTTTGAATTATGACTTTGTTAGTTGATTCCGCTTGACCGTTGCCACTGGGGTGATACGGAGTTGACAATATCCTTTTGATTTTGTTATCCTCAAAGAATTTGGTCACCTTGCTGCCGATGAATTGTTTTCCATTATTGCATACTATTTCAGAAGGCATCCCGAATCGGCAGATGATATGGTCCCATATGAAGTCGATGACCTCTTTTTCTCTGACCTTCTCGAAAGCCTGTGCTTCCACCCACTTAGAAAAATAGTCAGTCATAAAAAGGATAAATTGAGCTTTACCTGGCGCTCGGGGGAGGGGACCCACTATATCCATTCCCCACTTCATAAACGGCCACGGCGATATGACCGAATGTAATGTTTCAGCCGGTTGGTGGATGATCGGTGCATATCTTTGACACCCACTGCATCTGCGTACAAATTCCTTCGCGTCCTTCTCCATATCATTCCAGTAATAGCCGGCTCGAATCACCTTCCGAACTAGTGAATCGGAGCCTAAATGATTGCCACAAGCTCCTTCGTGTATCTCTTTCAAGATATATTCGGTGTCTCCGGTCCGAGACATATGGCTAGAGGTCCTCCGAAGGTCCTTCTGTATAGAGTTCCATCAACGACCAAGCAAAATCGGGCCGCCTTTGCGCGTAATGCTCTCTTTGGGGTCGGGTGGAAACTTACCTGAGCTGAGGTACTCTATGTACTTATTTCTCCAATCCCAAGTCAAACTTGTTGAGTTGACCTCAGCATGACCTTCCTCCACCACCGATCTTAAAAACTGCATGACCTTTTCGGAGTCAGTTTCTTCGTCATCGACCGACGAACCTAGGTTAGCGAGGGCGTCGGCTTCGCTGTTTTGTTCCCGAGGTATGTGCTGCAGGGTCCATTCCTTGAACCTGTGTAAGGTGACTTGAAGTTTATCCACATACCTTTGCATACGTCTCTCTCTGACTTTGAACGTTCTATTCACTTGGTTGACTACAAGAAGAGAGTCGCACTTGGCCTCGATTACTTCTGCCCCAAGGTTCTTGGCCAACTCTAGACCTGCAATCATAGCCTCATATTCGGCTTCGTTGTTAGTCAGTCTTATAGTCTTAATGGACTGTCTAACTGTGTTCCCGGTCGGGGGCTTGAGTACGATGCCCAACCCCGACCCCTTCGAATTTGAGGCTCCGTCTGTGAACAGAGTCCACACTCCTAAAGGAGTCCCCGATTTAGTCATGAGCTCTTTCTCGACTTGGGGAATGAGAGACGGTTTGAAGTCGGTGACAAAATCGGCCAGTACTTGAGATTTTATCGAAGTTCGAGGTCGATATTGGATATCGTACTCGCTGATCTCGATGGCCCACTTGGCCAGTCGACCCGATAATTCGGGCTTATGCATAACATTTCTAAGTGGGTAAGTCGTCACTACGCATATTGGGTGACATTGGAAGTATGGTTTCAATTTCCTAGAGGCACTCAATAAGGCGAGTGCTAATTTTTCTAAGTGCGGGTACCTGGTTTCGACTACTCCTAATGTCCTACTAACATAATAAATGGGAAATTGCGTACCTTGTTCTTCTCGAACCAGAACTCCGCTTACCACTATCTCCGACACGGCGAGGTAGAGATATAATAGCTCGCCTGTTTTTGGTGTATGTAATAGAGGCGGGATAGAAAGGTACCTTTTCAGTTCCTCTAATGCATGTTGGCACTCTGGTCCCCATGAGAACTCATTCTTCTTTTTTAGCAGATTGAAGAACCGGTGGCTCCTATCCGATGATCTAGATATGAAGCGGCCTAATGTTGCGATCCGGCTTGTCAGTTTTTGTATGGCCTTGACGCTGTCGACGACTTTTATATCTTCGATGGATTTGATTTTGTCCGGGTTGATCTCTATTCCTCTGTTCGAGACCATAAACCCGAGAAATTTCCCAGAGCCTACTCCGAATGCGCATTTTTCTGGGTTCAATTTCATATTGTATTTCTTCAAAATATCAAACGTTTCCTGCAAATGACTAAGATGGTCCTCTTCTCGCAGGGACTTGACTAACATGTCATCAATATAAACTTCCATAGTTTTAGCTAGTTGGTTTTCGAACATCTTATTTACTAAACGCTGATATGTCGCCCCTGCATTTTTAAGCCCGAATGGCATCACATTATAGTAGTAAGTGCCATACTTGGTGATGAAGGATGTTTTCTCTTGGTCATCCTTATCCATTTGTATCTGGTTATATCCAGAAGAGGCGTCGAGAAAACTAAGAGTCTCGTGGCCAGCAGTGGCATCGATCATGCGATCGATGTTGGGCAGGGGGAAAGAATCTTTGGGGCACGCTTTATTTAGGTCTTTATAATCTATACACATTCTAAGTTTGTTCCCTTTTTTAGGTACTACAACTACATTAGCTAACCATTCTGGGTACTTAACCTCTCGAATGGATCCTATATTTAAGAGCTTAGTTACCTCATCCTTGATGAAGGCCTATTTGACTTCGGATTGAGGTCTCCTTTTCTGTTTGACCGGCTGGAATTTCGGGTCGACACTCAGCTTGTGCGTCGCGATCTCCGGTAGTATACCTTTCATGTCTAAATGGGACAAGCAAAAGAACTTTTATTAGCTGAAAGAAAAGTAAGTAGTTTGGTCCTGAGCTCGGAGTTCAAACCCGAGCCCAGGTATACCTTCCGATCGGGCGCGTCGTGGCGGATCGAGATTTGCTCGAGCTCCTCGATTGTTGACTTGGTTGCGTCGGACTCATATGGGACGAAAAAGGATCGGGGTACCCCGTAGTTATCTTCGTCGAGCTGATCTTGCTCACCCTCATCTGTTGAAGGTGGCTCTTCTGATTGGTATTTGGCCTTCTGTTGGGGAATGGTAAGCTTCGGTGTCGCTTCCTCTACTGCGAACATTTCCCTTGCCGCATGTTGTTCTCCGTAGACGGTGACGACTCCCTCGGCCGATGGAAATTTCAACATCTGATGTAAAGTAGAGGGTACGGCCTTAATATCGTGTATCCAGGGCCTTCCGAGTAGGGCGTTATATCTCATATCACCCTCGATCACACAGAACTTCGTTGCCCTGGTCATTCCAGCGATATTTACCATCAGCGTTATTTCTCCCTTGGTTGTCTCCGATGCCATGTTGAAGCCGTTGAGCACCCGGACCTCGGAAATAATCTGGTTCGTTAGTCCCAGTTGTTCAACGACCCAAGATCGGACTATGTTGGCTGAACTCCCGGGGTCGATAAATACGCGTTTCACTCGAGTATCGTATATTAACATCGATATCACCAGTGCGTCGTTGTGAGGTTGTGTAAGACCTTCGATATCTTTGTCGCTGAAGTATACAGTTCCTTCTGTTGCATAATCCCGAGTACGTTTTTCTTGAGTAATGGATATTTTGGTACGTTTCAGCACCGGTACTTGAGGAACATCTGCACCCCCAATTATCATGTTGATTGTGGGTTTTGGTTCTTTTTGATCTGCCTGTCTTTCCCTATTTTCGTAGTGATTTTTTGCTCGGTCACTTATAAATTTCCGAAGAAGCCCATTTTCGAGCAACCGGGCTACCTCTTCTCTTGACTGTCGGCAATCTTCCGTTCTGTGCCCGTGAGTCATATAAGGTTGGGGTCTCTCTTGGCAGGATTTGTTTGTAACGGCCTTGGCCATCTGGTGTCCTTGATGCGACCGATTGCTGAAACGAGCGTCGATGAATAGACATTAAAATTATATTCGGACAATCTGGGTGCTTCTTGACGATTACTGATTTTCTCGAAGTTGCCTTTTGGCAACGGCCTCCTGTTCCTTTGGTTGGGTTTGTACCTGCTTTCCTGTTTCGGGGTTTTATGCCCTCTTGACACTATCCTTCGGTCTTTCGGGTACGGCCGGTGTCTGTCTCGATTCGACCTTGGCTCTCGATAATTATCCCTCAGAGGCCGATCGAAAGCTCTAATGGGGTAAGAAGAGCCCGATGAAATCCCGACCTGGTCATCTTCTATCCTGATCTTCGACTGGTATCGGTTGTGAATGTCTGCCCAGGTGACAGCTGGGTACTCAATCAAGCTTTGTTTGAGTTGTCTAGATGCCACAGAACTTTGGATATTCAGCCCTTGGGTGAAGGCTTGCACGGCCCAATCATCTATAACCGGTGGCAGGTCCATCCGCTCCATTCGGAATCGAGACACGAACTCTCTTAATGTTTCGCTGTCTCGTTGTCTGACTTTGAATAAGTCCGATTTCCTCATCTCGACCTTGATAGCCCCTGCATGGGCTTTGGCGAAGGTATCAGCGAGCATGGCGAAAGAGTCGATGGAATTTGGTGGTAAGTTGTGATACCACGTCATCGCCCCCTTGGATAGGGTTTCTCCAAATTTTTTCAGGAGGACGGACTCGATTTCATCGTCCTCGAGATCGTTCCCCTTTATAGCACAGGTATAGGCTGTCACATGCTCATTTGGGTCCGAAGTTCCGTTATATTTAGGAATTTCGGGCATGCGGAACTTCTTTGGAATCGGTTTTGGAGCAGCGCTGGGCATGAAAGGCCTTTGCACAAACTTTTTAGCGTCTAAACCCTTTAACACTGGTGGTGCCCCCGGTATCTGGTTTACCCTTGAACTGTATGTTTCGACCTTCTTGTCGTTAGCTTCGATTCTTTTTTCACCCGTTTCAACCCGCTTAGTCAACTCCTCGAGCATTTTGATAATCCCGAAGTCGGTCCCTGAAGTGTTCTCATCCGGTTGCACTGTAACCCGCTCATTTTGTTCGGCTACCATCTGAGGAGGAACGGCTTCGGCTCCGCCCGGGTTCTGACTGCGGCTTTGTAGTTGGCCTATCACCGCCTGCTGGACTAGCAGCATATCAAATATCACTTTGAGGCTAATTTTATTTTCTCCACTATGTTGAATCCCTGAGTGGTTTCCCCCCCGAACGCTGTGCGATAGGCCGGGGGTCTAATCAGTGTCGACGGCCATTTGGGAGTTGGCATCGATTGGGACTTCATTTTCGGGTGCAGCGTTGTTTTCGCCTTGGTGGTTGAATTCGTTGTTGATGGGAGGTGAGTGCGACATGATTAGGCTGTAATCTGAAAAACAAAAAATTCTGCAAAGAGCAAGCGTAAAATAGTGCGTGAAAAAAGAATTGTATCAAAAATTCACTAATATCCTTGGCCCCACGGTGGGCGCCAAACTGTTTACCCTTAAAACCGAGTAACAATTGAATTTGTTCGTAGAGCTAAGGATGCGCGAACCAATTTGATACAATATAAAATATAATGCAAATAATTAAGAAATATAACAGATAAGAAGGAGTAATCAAACCACAGTGATTGAGTAGCCGTTGAGGAAAAATATAAAAGATAGACAAAGTTTGATGAACAGTAGCAATGAATAGTAACAATTTTTAGTATTTTCTCGTGTAAGTCTTGTGTGTTACAATGAAGGTCGAATGCCCTTCTTATAGGTAGATAAAAGAGCCCTATACATGGTAAAAGTCTAATTACAAGGTAAATCCCTTCAATTATGGGATGGAATATCCTAAAATGGTGGCTTAACGTCTATAACGGTTGAGATATTTACTGCTGGCGAGATATCAGGAATCCACGAAGTATCCGGTTGAAACTGACCTTCTGTTACGGGATGTGCTTTTGGTCGGTCAATATCGGTCAGCCCGTTTTGGTTGCTCCAATTTCATGCTCGACTTGCTGACCTCGGGTCGAGGCAATCCCGGTCTCGCATCGTATCCGGGCTCGACCCTTCTCGAGCAATCGATCATATTTGACCCAATACAAAAACCAAATCCAAAATTTCAAAACCTACTTAACTTTTTCTCCTTTCTTGCTTTCTGAAGACAATGTTCCACAAAATCAAATCAAGTCCAATGACTCAACGTAGATATGCAAACTAATTCTCGGGAAACAATACATTATTAAATTCAGAGATTCACTCTCTTTCTATTCCAACCAAAGAAACGCTCTCCGGTTGGATGATAAAGAGAGTTTTTACAGCATTTAGACGACAATACTACCCTTCCCATTTCTGACTCCCATAACTTTCCCCAGTTCCCACTGTTGTCCTCACAAAAAATCCCAAGAAAGAGCATACTCTTCTTGCTTAACACCTGTTCAACTTTAGAAGCAATCAATTTCAACAACCAAAGAGACAATAAAAGATGAATTAATCAAAGTCGGAGGTTACTTTGATTAGAGGTACCTAATTTTCGCGTTAGAAGATTTTGTTAAGGAAACAAGTTTCATATTTATCCACTTACTATCTACTACCTTCATAAACCCATTAATACATTCAGTATTCATAGACTCGAATGAATTTAGTTAATGTTGAGACGTCAGTTTATATGACGTGTGGACTAGTTGATAATAGGACACCTCTTTGATAAGGATAATAGAAATTGTTTACCCTCAAAATCGGATATCAATTATATTTATAAGTGGTTTTAAGGATATGTGGATTAATTTAATACAAAACGATAAATTGAGTTAGAATGGACAAGTAAAGATATAGTAAATTCAAACCAAGCGAGGAGGATGATTCCAGCCTCAGTGAAGCATTCACCCTCGATTTGGGCTCACAGCGGACAACTTTGACGAACGAGAGAAAAAACTTACAATAACAGTGAAAATAGTAGTATATTGCTTTGGAATGTGTGTTACAATGTCTCTCATGAATTATCAGACCCTCCTTTATATAGTAGGGGAATCCTACTCTAAGTACAACTCTATAAAAGGTAAAAAAATCTTCTGTTTAACGGATTACCAGTTCTTCATCGATACGTGCCGAGATCCACGCCGTGATATTCGGCCGTTCGCGGATATTACAGCCTTCTGTTGGTCATGTTCGATTACCGGAAGTCTTCCAGAATATGGATCGATCTCGACTCATGACCCCCATATTTTCGAGGGTAGACCATGCCCCCGGATTCTGACTTGATGAGACCGTTACTCCGATCTCGATACTTCGCAATCATCTTTGAGCCCGTCTACCCTGGTGGAGGCCGGAGGGTATCGTGAGCCCGATTTTTACTCGTATACAGATAGATAGTCCCCTCATTTCCCGGAAACCGAGCTGATGCAAAATGACATGAGCATCCCGATTCCTTCTCCAATATGTCGTGTCATAAATGATAAAAAGCCCGAAACGTCTCGTCAGTCGCGTCATAGTGGAATTAAATGCATGTCAGCTGCCGGCAGGCCGTCCCTAGAGGCGAAGCATCGCGGAACCACTATAAATAACCCCTCATTCATTTATTTTTTCCTTTACATTGAACCGTCTACCCTCGTACCCTCAGGATTTCACTACTCTTTTTCACGTTCTAGCATTTTTACCTCCGTATTCGAAATTCCTTTGAAATTTTTACTCATCATCCATTCTGGCCAACACATCTGAGCTTCCAGCTTTCAACCTTTCTCTATCTCTTTCAAGATTTCCCATATAACAATGGCAAAAACCTCAAAATTTGTTCCTCAAAAGGTCGCTTCTACTTCCCAAATGATTGCCGAAACTACTTTTGATGTGGTCGACCTCGGGAGACCCACTGCTAACGTGGCTATCGATGAACAAACTCCCGAGGGAGATTGTTCAATTGCTGACGACTTCAAGGTCGAGAAACCCTCCTCGGTGCAGGGTTGGTGTGAGGAGGCATCGAGATTTATTTTCTCGATCACTGAACGATCTCCCCTTAGTCCGAAAGGATTATAACTGGGCTGATAAAGACGTAGTGGTCCGCGACTCTGAGGAGGCCATTACCACTCACATTGAGGGATACCTAAGTGTCTACACTTATCCATTTACGCTGGGCCTGATGGATCCGATCATCATAAACTTATGCAAGAGGTACGAGGTATGTCTCGGCCAAATACACCCTTCACAGTGGAGGATCGTGATCCTCCTCCGATTTTTTGTAAAGAAAATCGATTCGTGCACCTTCCCTATTGATCATCTGCTCCGTTTATACAGTCCCTGAATTTTCCGAGGGGACTGATAAAGCTTGTTCGCCGGGCCAGCAAATCCCCATTTTCGAGTATCGATGGGGACTAAGATCGAGGCTGGCAGGTTCATTTTTTTCGGGTGAGGACCTCGGATTAGATCCCGGGAAAATTCATGCCGTTCCCCAAGAAGTAGAATATATCACGTAAGTAGAGCTTTCCCTCGAATGTTGATTTCGTGTTCGTCTCTCTTTTTCTCATTGGTATTTTTGGTGGTGCAGCTGTCGCCCGAGTTCTGAATGCTGTCCGTCGACTCAAGGAGTGGGTCGAAGGTATTGTCTCACAGATGCCCTACTCCGAGCGCTCGTGGCGCAAAATCTCGAAGGGCCGTTGGGAGGCCCGTTTCATGGTAGGATTCCTTTCCTGATTAGGTTGAGTTAGGCTTCTTCTCTTAGCATTACATTCTTAATATTTTTTCTTTACCTTTCTTTTGCAGGTTTGCCTAAGACCGTCGAGCTTAGGCCTTCGGTTGGGGACAAGGACTTACCTGCCGATCCTTCTGCTTCGGGACAGCCCAGGGCCACAACAGGGGAGAAGAAAAGAAAATGAGCTCCGAGTTCACCGAGCTTGGAGAAAAAGAAAATGAAAAAGGAAGCTGGTTCGTAAGCCAAAAGAAACCTCCAGCTCTCTAGTGCTTGACTCGGAATCACTCCTCCGACTCAGAGATGAGCCTGAGGAGGATGACATCTTCATGGCCCATGAGTCATCTATCCCCAAGGGATGGGTGGTAGCGAGGGGGAAGCGACTCAAGATAATCCCCCTCAAGTTCGCGAGGCTGATGCCGAGGTAAGGGTCGAGGACTCGCGAGATGCCGATCCTGCCCCGCCTGGCATTGTAGATATTTTGGGATCACCTTCATTCACAGAATCAATGTTCGATGAAGCCTGAACAATGAAGGAGCGATCCCATGAGGAGGTCCATGGAGCGAATAATCCCCTCCGAGGTTTTTGTGACGGTATAGACTCATCCGCCCCGGAGGATTTTATCGGGTTAGGTGACCTAGAGATTCCGAAGAAAAGTCCACCTTCGACTTCTAGCTGGTCGAGCTCGAGCCCGAGATTAACCAATCGGTTCCCCGCTCCGAGCACGGATCCTGGTCGGAAGCGGACTGTCGTTATCACCGTTCTCGAAGATGCCCTGATCCTTTCCGCCCCCATAGAGGTAGCCAGTTACCTTTGATGTATGCTAACCGTAGAGGACCAAGCAAAATAAACGAGGTAGACGCGCCATGCCTGTTCAATGAAGCACAACATGCGCTGAACCAGGTAATTCTCGATAATTCTTGATGATTATAATATCCTTTCTAATATTTGAACTAATTTTTGATAATTCTAATATCTTTTCTCGTATTTGCAGGCCTTGGTGCTCCACTATGAGACCTTCCTCCGGTACCGGGATAAGCTTAACCAACTTGAGGCCGAAGTCAAAGAGCTTGTTGAGAAGAGAGGCATGTGTAAACTTCTCAATGAGCAACTTGAAGGAGAAGTCAAGAGCCTCCGAGCCGAGTTGGATGCGACTTAGAAGGAGCACGCCGACCCGTTGGAACAGGTAAAATTCTTTAAAGTTAGTAATGATGTCTAGGCACGGTGTCTAACGGTTAGAATCCACAGGTCCAGCAGAAGGTTGATCGGTTCGATCAGCTCCGGGCTGTGATGGATGAAGTCAAGGCCATGGTCGAGGAGTGGAAGGGAAAGATGGACCAATTGGCTTCAGAAAAGGAGACCGCCCGGAGAAGCTGGCCTCGGTGGAGGCCCAACTTCAATCAATGAAGGAGAAAGTTGAAACCCGATCCTAAAAGATCGGAGACCTCCAGTATCAGCTGGGCTCGGCCGTCGCCGCACGGGATACCATTGCCAAGGAGCTTGAAGAGGCCAGGTCAGCAGTGGAAATAACCAGGGCCGACGCTGAAGAGATGGTGTCCCAGTATAAAGCTATTGCTGAGACGGCTCAGAACGCTTGAAGGCCATCGTCAAATATGTGAGGTGGTAGTCTCGGAGGGAGGCTCTCGAGGAAGTTCATGCCCGGGCATTCGATTTATCGGCCGAGATTAAAAATGACAAGAGGCTCAAGGCCAAGGCCAAGAAGTTGGCGTACCTCGAGGAAGAGGAAGATTTTGCGGGTTCGGGTGGATCCGAGGGCGGGGAAGAACCTGATGGTTCCGGTGACAAAGCAGGCTCCGGCAAAGATCGGGCTTCTTAGGTGCCTTGTAGATTTTTCTTTTCTTTTGTACTTTTGTATTTTGTTGAAGCTGTTTGGCCTTTGTAAAAATTTATGTATATATACAAGACTTTTTCTCTTCAAAAAATTTCAAGCTTGTTTCTTTTTTGCTTCTTTTACGACCGCAGAGATATTGAATGCCTTAGCACGTAATAATTAAATCTTGTTCGGAGGTTCGAACAATGGTCATTCTTGATATTATTTTGCTTAAGACTCGTGGGGGCTCGGTATGACCGGAAGCTTTCCCTGAAGCATTTACTTAGAATTCTTTAGATTATAATTTTGCCGAGAGTAGCCTTTGAACCGATTTAGAAATTTTGAAGGCCTTATGTTTTGGTTACGGATCTCGGATGTCTCTGAGCCGTTCTAGGACAGTCATAGCCTCTTATGCTCGAGTGTTTCCCAATGGGCTTATTACCCCGAGTCATCCGGGCTCGCCCGGGACAATAGTCCAGAATGGGGATGGCCGTAGCCTTTAAAGTTCGGGCACTGCCTAATAGGTTTTGTGCCTCCGAGCTTCGTAGCCCCAGCTGTCCGAGCTTGTCCATGACGACAATCCGCGAACTGGGGTGATCTCTTGGATTCAGACTGAGGTGGCCAGTGGGCCCGATGTCTTTAAGGAACAAAATACAGTAATTAGACAAAATATGTATCTACAAGGTAGAAACTTTCTTTTATTTCTGTGCAACATACAAGATTGCAAATGTGCACAAGCTTCATGCTATGGCTTAAGTGGTCTATGTGGGCATGGCTCATTTGACCGTTTGGCCTTTACAACGAATCCTATCCACCAAGCCCAGACTTGTCCGAGTACGAAGTTTCCTTCCTTGCTAAAATCATTGCTCCAGGGCGATGGCCCCCAGTATTCGGGGCCGATCTCAGGGAGAGCTCGAATAATATTGATGCGAACCTTGACTCCGCTTCATAGTCGGTCTTCAATTCTAAGTTAGCACGATCCACTGTTGCCTCGTTAAAAACCTTTTCGGAAAACCCATTTGGGACAAAATTGGTTCAAGGAAAAAAGAGTACAACGCGTGCTTTCAGGCCTAGTAGTTGCATCATTCGTTGGTTGTTACCTGCTAGTGTTAGTCCCATCCGTAATACATTTAAAAAATGGTAATGAATGGGATCATACCTTAGCAGTAGTATCGTTTTAAGTGGGTTATGTTCCAGTTGTTCGGTAGCTGCTCACCGTTAATCGTTTCGAGTTTGTACGATCCTTTGCCGGTGATTTCAATAATTTGATATGGACCTTCCCAATTCGGTCCCAGCTTCCCTTCTTTGGGGTTGCGGGTGTTTAGTGTCACCTTTCTTAACACCAAGTCCCGATATTGAAGTGTTGAAGGTTGTCTCTCCGATTTTAATATCTTTCAATATGTTATTTTTGGGCGACCAACTGGACGAGGGTGGCCTCGCGCCTTTCGTCTAACAGTTCCAGGTTCGTACTAATGGCCTCGCTATTTTATTCTTCGGTCGCATATAGAAACCTGGGACTCGGTTCTCATACTTCAACTAGTATAAGAACTTCGGCACCGTAGACCAACGAGAACGAGGTGGCCCCGTTACTAGATTTTGAGGTCGTACGATATGCCTATAGGACTTCGGGCAAGATTTCCATCCATTTTCTTTTGGTGTCGGTCAACCTATTTTTGAGGTTTTGGAGTATGGTTTTGTTCGTGGACTCTGCTTGCCCATTTCCACTAGGGTGATAGGGCGTTGATAGGATCCTTTTGATCTTATGGTCTTTGAAAAACTTGCTCACCTTACTGCCGATGAACTGCTTCCCATTGTCACACACGATCTCGGGCGGCATTCTGAATCGGCATATTATGTGGTCCCACATGAAATCAATAACTTTCTTCTCCCTGATTTTCTTAAATGCATGGGCTTCCACCCACTTAGAAAAATAATTAGTCATAAATAAGATAATTTGAGCCTTACCAGGGGCCCAAGGCAAGGGACCAATGATGTCCATTCCCCATTTCATGAATGGCCAGGGTGACAAGACCGAATGCAGCAGTTCCTCGGGCTGATGGATCATCGGAGCATGCCTCTGATATTCTTCGCATTTTTGCACGAACTCCTTTGCGTCTTTTTCCATGTCGATCCAGTAGTAGCCGACTCTGATTATCTCCCAAACCAACGACTCGGCACCCGAATAATTCCCTCAGGTGCCCTCGTGAACTTCCCTAATGTACTTGGTGTCCCCCGGCCCTAGAAATATGGCGAGTGGATCATCGAGTGTTCTTCTAAATAGGGTACCGTATTCGGACAAGCTGAACCGGGCTGCCTTCGTACGCAGAGCTCTCGATTCTTTAGGATCTGAGGGATGTTTTCCTGTCTTCAGGTAATCTATGCATTTTTTTCTCCAGTCCCAGGTTAAGCTCGTTGAATTTATCTCGGCATGGCTTTCCTCCACTACTGACTTCATGAGTTGTATGACCGTCCCAGAGTTAAATTCATCGTCGTCGATTGACGATCCCAAGTTAGCAAGAGCATTGGCCTCGCTGTTTTGATCCCGCGGCACATGTTGTAACGTCCATTTCCTGAACCGATGTAACGTCACCTGTAGCTTATCCATGTATCTTCTTCTTTGACATCGAATGTCCCATTGACTTGGTTCACTAAGAGGAGGAATCGCACTTAGCTTTGATAACCTCGGCCCTCAGGCTTTTAGCCAGTTTAAGACCTGCAATCATGGCCTCATATTCGGCCTTTTTGTTAGTCAATTTTACAATTCTAATAGATTGCCTAACTAAATTACCCGTTGGTGGCTTCAACACGATGCCAAGCCCGTATCCCTTTGCGTTCGAGGCGCCGTCCGTAAAGAGGGTCCAGATTCCGGAAGAGGTCCATGAGTTCAACAACAATTCCTTCTTGACCTCAGGAATTAGGGCCGGCATGAAGTCAGCCACGAAGTCCGCCAAAATCTTAGATTTGATGGCGGTTCAGGTTCGATATTCGATATCGTATCCGCTAATATCCACGGCCCATTTGGCCAATCATCTCGGGAGCTCGGGTTTATGCATTATGTTTCTCAGTGGGTAAGTAGTCACAACACATATGGAATGGCATTAAAAATATGATTTTAGCTTCCTAGAGGCGCTTAGCAGAGCGAGCGCCAATTTTTCTAGGTGAGGACACCTAGTTTTGACCTCGCCTAGAGTTCTGCTAACATAATAGACAGGAAATTGCGTACCTTCCTCTTCCTGGGCCAGGACTCCACTTACCGCTACCTTGGATACTGCTATGTACAAGTACACCTATTCGTCTGCCTTCAGAGCATGGAGAAAAGGTGGGCTCAAGAGGTATCGCTTGACTCCCTCCAAGGCTTGTTTGCACTGCGGGATTCATGAGAAGTTATTCTTCTTCTTCAAAAGTGAGAAGAACCGGTGGCTCTTGTTGGAGGACCTCGAGATGAATCGACCCAAGGCGGCTATGCGCCCAGTTAACCTTTGAATGACTTTGACACTATCCACAACGGTGATGTCTTTGATGGCCTTGAATTTATCGGGATTAATCTCAATTCCCCGGTTAGACACCATGAATTCGAGGAATTTCTCGGACTCGGCTCCAAATGCGCATTTCTCCGGGTTCAGCTTCATGTTGTATTTCTTCAATATAATGAAGGTTTCCTGAAAATGTTTCAAATGGTCCTTTACTCGCAGGGACTTAACCAGCATATCGTCAATGTAAACCTCCATTGATTTTCCTATTTTCTCTTCGAACATCTGATTTACTAGGCGTTGGTAAGTGGCACCGGCATTTTTTAGTTCGAACGACATTACGTTATAGCAGTAGGTACCGTATTTAGTGATGAAGGACGTTTTTTCCTAGTCGTGCAGGTCTATCCGAATTTGGTGGTACCCGGAATAGGCGTCAAGAAAACTAAGGATCTTGCAACCCGCCATTGCATCGATCACGGGATCGAAGTTTGGCAGAGGGAAAGAGTCCTTGGGGCATGCCTTATTTAAGCCATTATAGCCTACACACATTTGCTAACCAATCTAGGTACTTAACCTCCTGGATGGACCCTATTTTAAGGTGTTTAGATACCTCGTCCTTGATGAATGCATGCTTGACTTCGGACTTAGGTATCCTTTTCTGCTTGAACGGATGGAACTTTAGGTCTAGGCTCAGCTTGTGGGTAGTTATCTCCGGTGGAATCCCTGTCATATCGAGGTGGGACCAAGCGAAACAATCTACTTTAGCTATAAGGAATTGAATGAGTTTTTCCCTAAGCTCGGAACTTAACCCCGTGCCTAGGTATAGCTTACAATCGGGCAGGCGCTCGATCAATATGACTTGTTACAGTTCTTCGACCGTTGATTTGGTGGCGTCGGAATCATCGAGGAGTATGAAAGACCTGGGAACTCCGTAGTCGTTGTCCTCACTCGTCCCTTGCTTTTCCAGTTTGATCCAGGCTGGTGTCAGTAATTGCTATTTGGTTTCCTCTTTGGCCACCGGACTTGGACCCTTCGATGTCAAAAGTGCGGATACCGGGATCACCCATCGATCGTGAACTTCTCCTTTGCGGTCGGTTGTTCCCCATAAACTATTTTAATCCCTCCTGACATCAGGAATTTCAGCACCTGGTGTAGCGTCGAGGGTGTTGCCCTCAGGTTGTGAATCCATGGTCTCCCGAGCAAAGCATTGTACCTCATGTCTCCTTCGATCACACAGAACTTTGTTTCATGGATCGTTTCGGTGGTGTTCAGCAGTAATATTATTTCCCCTTTAGTGGTCTCACATTCCATGTTGAATCCGTTCAGAACTCTGGCTACATGCACGATTTGTTCTTCTAGACCTAGTTGTACCACGACCCTCGATCTAATGATATTGGCTGAGCTACTTGGATCAATTAACACACGTTTAACTTGAGATTTATTTAGGAGTACTGATATTACCAAGACATCATTGTAGGGCTGCTCGATGCCTTCCGCATCCTCATCGTTGAAAGACAAGTTCCTTCTGGTACGTAATCTCGAGTCCGTTTTTCCATCGTGATGGATACTTTTGTGCACTTTAACATCAGCCTCTGGGGGATGCCGACCCCACTGATGATCATGTTAATGAAGTGCTGAGGCTCCTCCGGCTCGATTTCTTACTGGAATCTCTATTCCTGAAATGGTTTTTGGCTCGATCACTCAGGAATTCCCGGAGATGTCAGTTGTTGAATAACTGGGCTACTTCCTCTCTCAATTGTCGTCAATCCTCTGTTCTGTGGCCGTGAGTGCCATGATATTTACATATTAATTTGGGATCCCTTTGGACTGGATCAGACTGTATAGATCGAGGCCACTTGGCGTCTTTGATACGTCCGATGGCAGACACGATAGCAACAGCATCGATGTTGAAGTTGTACTCCGATAACCTTGGCGCTTCCTTAGGCCCGATGGGCCTGTCAAAAGTGTTTTTGCTTTGAGTCCCTGGTTATTTTGACCTTGGTGACTTCTCCTTTCACTTCTCACAAGGTTCCGTCCATAGCTTCTTTTGACAAGGTTTCCCCTAACTTTTTCAGCAGGACAAATTCGATCTCATCATCTTCGAAGTCGTTCCCTTTGATGACGCACATGTACAAGGTCACATGTTCATTTGGATCAGTTTTTCTGTTGTACTTAGGAATTTTAGGCATGCGAAACCTCTTCAGGATCGGCTTCGGAGCTGTGCTTGGAGAAAAAGGTGTTTGAACAAACTTTTTGGAGTCTAGGCCTTTCAATATCGGTGGTGCTCTGGGGATTTGGTCGACCCTAGAGTTGTAGGTCTCTACCTTCTTGTCGTTAGCTTCGATCTTCTTTCCTCCCGTTTCTACCCGTTTTTTCAATTCCTCGAGCATCTTTATTATCTTAGGTCGGTCCCGGGTTTAGCTTCATTTGGCCTATCTGTGGCTAGTTCATTTCTGCGAGTGTTTTCTCGGGAACGTTCAGACTCAACTCTATTGGGAGTGCGACTTTGGTTCTGCAATTGGGCAATTACTGCCTGCTAAGCCTGCAACATTTCAAAAATCCCTCGTAAATTGATCCCATCCCCGTCACCATCATGAGTATTTTGGGCTACTGATCGGACTCCCCCGCGGACGCTGTTCTCAGGATCAGTAGGCAAATTCATGTTAATGGCCACATGTGAGTTGGCATCGATCGGGTCCGCGGCCGGAATTAGATTGGCAGGGGGACCTCATTACCGGGCACCGTGTTGTTGTTCTCACCATGGTGCCAGACTCAACATCTGTGTTTAGAGGGGGAGATTGGGAGTTCAACATTTTAAACTTAGACCTGAAATCAAAAACACTTCAAAGAACAAGTGTGAAATAGGGTGTGTTGTGAAAAGTTTTATCAAATTGCTACTATTATCCTTAGTCCCATGGTGGAGGCCAAATTGTTTACCCTCAAAACCGGATAATAATTAAATTTGTAAGTGATTTTAAGGATATGTGAATTAATTTAATACAAAATGATAAATCGGCTTGGAATGGAAAAGTAAAGATATAGTAAATTCAAACCACGCAAGGAGGATGATTCCAGCCTTAGTGAATCATTCACCCTCGATCCGAACTCACAGTGGACAACTTTGACGAACGAGAGAAAAAGCTTACAATAATAATGAAAATAGTAGTATATTGCTTTGGAATACGTGTTACAATATCCCTCATGAATTATCAGACCCTCTTTTATATAGTAGGGGAATCCTACACTAAGTACAACTCTATAAAAGGAAAAAATCTTCAGTTTAACTGATTACCGGTTCTTCATCGATATGTGCCGAGATCCACGCCATGATATTTGACCGTTCGCGGATATTACAGCCTTCTGTTGGTCATATTCGATTACCCGAAGTATTCCAGGATGTGAATCGATCTCGACTCATGACCGCGATATTTTCGAGGGCAGACAACATGCCCCTGGATTCTGACTTGATGAGACTTTTACTTCGATCCCGATCCTTTGCAATCATCTTTGAGCCCGTTCTACCCTGGTGGAGGCCGGAGTGTATCGTGAGCCCATTTTTATGCGTATACAGAAATATTACCTTAGAAGGAAAAGAGATAAACATGGGAAAAAGAATGAGAATATTCATGCCATTAACCAAGAGGATAAACATTTTTTAGTCAAAGTTCAACTAGGATCCCCTCATCATCATGAATTGTTTTCTACATAACACAATTAAAATACTGATCATAAAACAATTATAACGTGAATGTATTTCAAATATTATTAATGTAACAACTCAACAACACGATATGAGATTCATCTCAAAGGCTACAAGATAAACTTTCAAAAAGTTCAATTAATTTACTCAAAGCAAAAAGTGAAATACTGAGGACTAAGAATGACAAAGCAAAATTACCCACAAAGAAAAAAAAAAAAAGAATGACAAAGTAACCATAAACAACAAGTGAAAAGCCCAAATCCGACATTCAGAAAATATTATACCGCCCATCGACTTCCCAAGGGAAAGAAGCCATCAGTGTTAAATCCATAACATTCAAACTTCACATTATGGTGCACTTGCACCCATCCTGTACGGAGACTTAAGCTAAATTCAATTATTCAGTTTTAGTCCTACTCTACTCGAAACTTTTAGACTCCAAGTCCTGTCTCCACAGTTCCAACTTATCGTTAACTTTGCTTCGCATCTCGTCAATGAGCACTATGTCATCTGCAAATAACATGTCCCATGGCACCTCCCTTAAATGGGACGCGTCAATACATACATCGCCAAGGCCAATAAGAATGGGCTAAGAACTTATCTGCTGGTGCAATCCCACCATGATTGGGAAGTGACTCGAGTCTCCTCCCACAGTCCTGACCCGGATCCTCACTTCAACATACATGTCCTTAATCGCCCCAATGTATGCTAGTGGAGCACCTATAGGCTCCAAGCACCTGCATAGAACCTCCCTTGGGACTTTGTCATAAGCTTCTTCCAAGTTAATAGACACCTTATGTAAGTCCTTCTTCCTCTTCCTATACCGCTCCACCAATCTTCTTATAAGATGAATGGCTTATGCGGTCTGTCGCCCCAGCATGAATCCAAACTGGTTCTCAAAAATAGACACCCTCTTTCACAATCCAAATTTCACCTAGTTGTAATGTCATCTAACCCAACCCGGTAGGTAAGCCAAACAACAGTTACACAATTCTAATGAAGATCATAAATAATCAATAAATAAAATAACTAAACTTTCCATATAATATCCCAAAGATGGATAGTACAAGTCATTAGAAACTAAAATTTATATTTACAAAGCTGGTATAAAAATGAATACAATATTTGTTTGGAATAAACATGAACAGAATAAGAATCAAAGCTACCAAGGACAAGTGGTAGCTATATCCGGAAAGCAGGTACATTGTCAATGCCAGCTTCCCTCATCCATAGCAGCTGTACTCCAAGATCTGCATGGTGAAGAAGTGTAGTATGAGTACAACCGACCCCATGTACTCAGCAAGTATCACAAATGACTTCGGTGAGGTAATAGTAGAAAGAATTATTAAAGATACTCCCCAATAACTTATCCAGTTCTTGAATTTCACAAGTACACAACAACGGCGCCGTCTAATCATATAACACAGATAAAGCCACATCGGTGCACAAAGAGATAATGTGCTAAGTTCTGAATCAATTAACAACCCAGCATATAGAAAAGATAAGCGTGCAATATCATTAAGTTATCAAACTTGCATATAGAGAAGATATCCGTAAAGTATCAAATAATCCTTCCGCAGTTGCCTATATAGAAGATATACGTGATTAAACAAGTCAAGTCACACAGATTCACATATAGAGAAGATATGTACCATGTCTCATCTAATCAAGTGAGATAGTATAGAGGGGAAGATATGCACAAAGACATGGATACATTTCAGAACTAGCATATAGAGAAGATATGAAGAAACTCATCTATACATCCAAGGAGTTTGAAAATAGAGAAGAGATGCAAAGTCCAACCAATGATCAACTTTACCAAAATCCACATCAACAAGAAACCGTTGGTTTCTCACAACCTGCGTGTACAACATCAAGAAAGAAACATGAGAGGGTAACCCTAGTGGATGGATCCTTATCCACACGCAATACTAAAAACTCACGTGCTGCACGGACAACTCAGGTGCCAATAACAACCATCACACGAACAAATCACATGCCAGTAGTAACCACCGCACGGACAACTCACATGCCAATAATAAAACTGCACGGACAACTCATATTCTATCATAACTCGGATCCGCACGGACCACTCGCATGCTATCAATGCAGTACATATCACACATAAAGCATATATTCAAGAATACAAGTACATGAACAATATATATTAAGTTACATACTCATGGACTGATATATGTGGCATGCTAAGATGTATGTCTGTGCGCAGTATACTACCATAGCTCAAATTAGGCAATTTCATCACAAACTTTTTAGTTATCATGTTCAATCAAGGAATTAACCAATATGTAACCTCTAACATGATCCTATTGGCTCACAAAGGGGTACAAATATAAGAAACATAATACATGAGGCTTACAATCAATTCAAAGCATATCATAGTCTAAGCACTACCCCGAGCATGGATAATACTCCGGTTCTGCACATGGGCTCAACTCCTCACATGTGCGCCACCCATAACACATAGCTATCACTAATAACCCAGGCAACTAATGCTTCAACTAAGTTTAGTTAAGATACTTACCGCAAACAAGCCAAATTAAATACTCTAAAAATGTCTTCCAGCGCGAATGGACCTCCAAACGGCTCGAATCTAGCAAAAAACAACTCAAAAATATCAAATAATGCCAGAGGAATCAAATTCAAACTATAAAAGTAGAATCTTTAATCAAATGATCAAATACAACTAAAAAGTCAACCCCGAACCCGGACCCCGAAATCTGACAGAACTCAAATTTCCAACAATCCATTCGAATACATGTCTAACCATAAAAGTTTCATCAAAATTCGACTCAGAATCAATGTTTGAAACCCAATTATTCATCATAGAAAAGTTTTTCCAACTCCCCAATTTTTCATTTAGATCCACCAATCAAATGCCAATATCAAAGAGGGAATCATGAATAATAATTAAAACCGAATCAAGAACATTACCACAATCCAAGTGGTAAGAATCTCCTAAAAAATTACCTTAATCCGATATCCCAATCTCAAAATATGATAAAATGAGTTTCAAGTATGCATTTTCCAACAGTACCCTATGCGACTGCGATTGTACCCTCTCGATCGTGATGGACAAAAATACACTGGCTCAGAAATTGCTTCGTATATGTGGCATAATGCACGCGAACGTGATGGCCAACTAGCCCTAAGCTTGTGAACGCGGATGAACAAACGCGAACATCACTCTCCTGTTCGCTGACCCCTAACACATCGCGAACGCGATGCCTGATGCATGAACGCGAAGAAAATCAATCTCAACACTCTGTGAACACGCTGAATAAACCACAAGGAATGCAAAACACATTTCACGATCACTATGCTGATCAGATCATCACCAGAAATCAGAGAAACCAGAAATCAACAACTAGGGGAAATGGTCCAAAACCATCCCGAAATAAATCCGAGCCCCTCGGGACCCCATCCGAACATACCATCAAGTCCCAAAACATAACACATACCAACTCGAGACCTCGAATCCCACCATATAATAGAAAAATCACAAATCGTCAAGCTTAATGAACTATTTCAAATTTCCAAATTCCAAACTTATGCCGAATACATTTAAACAACTCGGAATGACCCAAATTTTGCACGCAAATCATAAATCACCATACGAACCTATTCCAAGGCTCAGCAAACCAAACGAACATCAGTAACCACACAGTCAACTATGGGTCAAACCTATCAACTCTCTAAACCTACAAACTTCTAACTTTCGGTAATTAGCCTCAAAATCATCTTGGAACACCAGAACTCAAATCGGGTATATGCCCAAGTCCAAATCATCATCCGGACCTAACAGAACCATCGAAACTCCGATCCGAATTAAAATACACAAAAATCGGTCCACACTTCCAACTTAAGCTTCCAAATCGAGAGTCATTCTATCCAAATCAATCCCGAAACACTCAAAGATCAAAACCGACCATGCACACAAGTCATAATACATCATATAACTACTCAAGACCTTAACCACCGAACGAAAATGCTAATGCACAAAATGACGGGTGGGGTCGTTACATTCTCCCCTACTTAAACATACGTTCGTCCTCGAACGTGCCAAGAGTCGTTCTAGAGCTGTCCAATCACTATATAAACTTACCATACACGTACCCATAGGTGATCCCATGTCAGCTTGATCCATATAAGCTCGTCAACACAATCCTAACTGAAGATCCCTTCTTCAACCTTAGTCCATATACCTTAGAACTCAATATCCTCGGAATTTCCTTATAAAAACCGATTGTTGCATCTATGCATCTATACATTGTAGAAATCTCATCACGCTGCATCAAGCCATTACCATATTCCAAGATATAATCACATGATATACCATATAACTCATGTACACATAGTAGAATAACTGCTCATTACTAAATCCGGTGCCGGTAACAAACCTCATATCAAATAAACCTTGTTCTAAACCTTCGTACATTTCCAAAGGTGAATGAAACACGTAAAAAATCATAACCACCTATCAGATCAACAAGTCTTAGAGCTCTCTCGCCTGACAAGAACTATAGCCAAACTCTAAGATGACCAATGACATTATTCATATAAACACGCCTTAACCAAATCTAATGGCACAAATTCCAGGTCCAACAATCTCATTTCACCCAGAGCAAGCTACTCGATTGACAGGCCACACCGATGGCACTTAGAGCTACATTCGATGCAATCTGTGCACCAAACGAGCAACAAGTTGAATGTAACCAATAATGTAAGGAGAACCAAATGAGAGAACCATACCGCAAGCTCAACATAGACCACTATAAAGTGCAATGCTATGAACCCATCTCACAGAGGAGAAACAAAACACACAAAATAAGCACAAAAGATCATATCCCAACTTAATTCTGCTGCAGTGCATAACTCGATCTAAACTTACCAGTCCACATGGAGTATCTATTGCCAAAATTCTCATACCTGCCAAATAAGTGTGTATCAACGGCAAGCACATAAAGCGCATGACCGTAACCATGGAGAAACAAATAGCACAATATACCACAGACAGGAAAATCATGACCAAGGCGCAATAAACCATTCAACACCGCCATCTTGCACGAATTTCCCAACAAGGCCCAAACAGAACCACATCATGTGTGTAAAGTCAACAATATCATAACCCATCGTAGAATAGGAGAGTTGCACATGGAATATATTAGAACACAAATAAGATCAACTTTAACCGATGGCACACCCCTCAACACTAGCTGTGCAGAGTAACAAACCTGATCTGATGTCGAATGCATTCTTATTAGGCCTTCCAATGGGCCCTAAATCAATTCCGATCCTCCCGAAATAGGTAAATAACCTTCCAAAAATCCACAGTAACCTATCCATAACAAATACCATCAGCTTTCTAACTCTGGCCATATCTTCAAAGTCCACAACCAAGGAATAGTTCGCCTTTGAGAACTTCTAGTCTCCAAATCATAAGAATATAAGAATATCCATATTCGATCCCAACTCCACCACCCAAATGACTGACACATCCCTCATACACATTTATCTCACAAGAAACACTCCCATGAATATTTTGTGCCACGTAGCAAAATTTGAACGTTAACAGTCAACAACTAGGTGAATACCGTAATACAAGCCCAACATCCGCAGGTCACCACACCATGTTTTTTCTAAAATACATACCCTTCTCAGATGATACCAGATAGTGCCAGCTTTTTTGTAAACATCTGAAACCATCATGCTATCTAGAATTCATGATCTTCCCTTCAAAACTGAACGACAACCTTGTACATGCGATCTCAATCCCACACGGTGCACCGTATCTATCATGCCATCATATGAAAAATACGAGAATCACACTATCAATTCTTAATCACAAGCAGGATACATACCCGTCAGAAAAAAACCTTCCACTTGACCCCATCCAGGAGAAAAATCACAACACGTAACATACTCCTCCTACCCATAGAATACATCCGTCTCAAACCTTGGTCGACACTATCGAGAACTCTTCAAAATCCATTTGCACATAACCAAGCGATTCAAACTGAATCCCTCTAACTTAGCCAAGTCACACTGATCGCCAACCCAAGAGTATTGCCACAAAACATCTATAAAGCTTCACCAAACCAAAGGAGTCGATCATTACAATTACTATGCTGATCCAAACCACTACCCAGCTGACCCTTTTCTACGAGTTCCTTTTGACTTGCCTTCAAGTTAACAATTCTCCTTGCCAGTACACCATGGTCCTTAATCGAAGCTCACCCTAAGAGATCCTAGCATGAAACCACTTCGTTATAAGACCCATAAGCCCCCGTATTTCCTCTTAAACACCTAATAGTACAGCAACTGAGATGCCACTCTGAAGCGACTTTTTACAAATTTGTAGCTGTTCCATTAACCTCTCTGATACTGCAATGTAGAATCAATAATGATATAGAAATACTGCAAGTCTTGGTACCACCCAACACAAATCTCAGATCTTAGTCATATGCAAATCCGAGGAATCCTCAAATATAACATATGAATCTTGAACTCATTAGAACCTTCTCGAGAGTCATACGCCCTGCTCTAATGCTTTAATCACCAATGGACATCAAATATGTGCCGAATGTATTGTGCTTTACCATCATATGAATACCCAAAACAAAGCAACCAAGCGATTCCTTTTCCTTGCTCAGTAAGTCCCCCACAAATAACAAACCTGAGCCATTCCAAGATTTCCATATATCATAAGGTGCAATACATCATGCATCAAGCAATTTCCTTTCATAACTTATCCACAAGTATGCCTCAGTCCAACCAGTGTAACATATGACCATGTAATCTCATCTTTGATAGTAGCCTCCCCCACTTGGTTCAAAGCCATGGTACATATCATCCAATAATCACATTACTCTTCCTTCATAACTGCCATGATCTCGTGCCATAATTCAACTAAATCATTCATAAGGTCATGTAGCACTATCCATAAAATACCTCGAATCATCTGCTAAGAGCCTATTCATCCTTGTGACAGTCAAGCGAACTTTCTCAAGTGATCTGAACTCAAATTGCAGCACATATATCCCACTGGATAGAAAGGAAGCTTTTCGTAGAAACACCATAAGGATCACACAACCTCAGACAATCCCTCAAGAGATAAACCACCTACTTAGCCTCAAACTGGTATCGGTCTATGACCCTATCATTGTCACAACCACTATACAATTACTTAATCTTCCCGAGTCTAAGCTCGTTAACAAGACATAAGAATATACTTCATTCCACAAATGAGCAACTGAAAGATCCTTCAACCCACTCATAACTCGAGATCGCACAACACATCAAGATTGAAATCAAGCATCCATAGTCCTTTTGCATCCCAAGCAATTCTTCTCGTCACATTCAGACCATCCAAGCATACTCATCACATAGCTATCCCATAACTCACTAAGCCATCAATCCCACTACTTGGGACTCTACCATACATATAAGTCCAAATTCACATACTTAGACAACTGAAACTATTGAGCCCAAGTTGCGGTCTGAACCTAGCCTCAAGTCCTCCAGACTACTCTACATCCACAACATAGAAAACACATCTCTCACCTCATCCACGACATCTGTAATGACCTGATCAGCTGTATTGAGAATTTGCATTCCTTTTGGTGGTTTAAGGTCTTGTATAGCTTCATATCATGTATTATGACTTGCATATACGGTCGGTTTTAGTTATTGAATGGTCCAAGATTAATTTGGAAGAATGATTTTAAATTTAGAAGCTTTAAGTTGGAAGAGTTGACCAAGTTTCATGTATTTTACCTTAGATCGGAGTTTTGATAGTTCCAATAAGTCCATGCGGTGTTTTAGTACCTAGGCGTATGACCGGATTTGTATTTGGATGTTTTTAGAAGGTTTTGGCACTATTTAGTGAAAGTAGGCAATTTGAAGGCTCGTAAAGTACATAAGTTTGAATGGGAGTTGAATTTGATGTTACTGAGTGAGAACCTCACGATCCAACATAGGCTCCTGGTCATGGATTTGGAGATTAGGAGGAAGCAAAGAAAGAGGGTCGCATATGGTCTTTCCAGAACCAAGTGGGGAGCTTTGACTAAGGTTAGTTCCCAGGAGTTGAGGGATAAGCTGCTAGCTTTGGGGGCATGAAGGAGCAGTGGGGACGCGAATGGTATGTGGATTGCGACTACGAATTGCATTAGGGAGGCTGTTAGGGAGATATTGCGGGTCTCGAAGGGCCCTTCTGGTGGCCATAAAGGGGACTGGTGGTGGGTCACTGAGGTCCAAGGTATAGTCGAAGCCAAGAAAGTGACTTATTTGAAGCTTGTGGAAAGCATGGACGAGGAGGAGAAGAGAACGAATATGGAGCAGTATAAGGTGGCTAAGAAGGAAGTGAAGTTAGCAGTTACTACAGCCAAGACTATCGCATTTGAGCGCTTGTATGAAGAACTTGGAGGTAAAGGACGGAACAAGAAGCTGTACAGGTTAGCCAAGGTGCGAGAGAAGAAGGCTCGTGACCTAGACCAAGTGAAGTGCATCAAGGATGAGGAAGGTAGAGTGTTGTTGGACGAGGCTCTGATTCGATAGAGATGGCAAGCGTACTTCCATAAACTCCTGAACAATGAGGGGATAGGAACATTGTGCTTGGAACTTAGAAAACTCCGAGAGCCATCGAAACTTTGGGTATTGCAGGCGTATTAAAGTTGAGGAGGTAGAGGGGGCTATGTGTAAGATGAGCAGGGGGAGGCGGCGGGACTAGACGAAATCCCGATAGAATTATGGAAGAGCATGGGTAGGACGGGCTTGGAATGGCTAACTGGGCTATTCAATGTCATTTTTAGGATGAAAAAGATGCTCGGGGGATGGAGATGGAGTACGATGATTCAGTTGTATACAAACAAGGGGGATATCCAAAATTGCAGCAACTATCGGGGTATCAAGCTACTGAGCCATACTACAAAAGTATGGAAGAGGGTGGTGGATCTGAGAGTGAGGAGGATTTTATTTCAGAGAACCAGTTCGGATTTATGCCGGGGCATTCGACTGTAGAAGCTATTCATTTTGTTAGGAGGTTGATGGAGCAGTATAGAGAGAGGAATAGAGATTTGCATATGGTGTTCATCGACTTAGAGAAGGTTTACGATAAAGTGCCAAGGGAGGTGCTGTGGAGGGGTTTGGGGGCTAGAGGCATTCTTGTTGCATACATTACGGCTATTTAGGACATGTACGAGGATGCTAAGACTCGGGTGAGGACTGTGGGAGGGGACTCTGAACACTTCCCGATTTTGATGGAGCTATAGGGGTCAGCCCTCATCCCATTTCTTTTTTCCTTGGCGATTGATGCGCTGATGTGTCATATTTAAGGAGGTTCCGTGGTGCATGTTATTTGCAGATGACATTGTACTAATTGACGAGATGTGTTGTGGTGTTAACGAGAGGTTAGAGTTTTGGAGACAGACTTTAGAATCTAAAGGTTTCAAGTTGAGCAGGAGCAAAACAAAATACATGGAGTGCAAGTTCAGTGACGCAACTCAGGAAGATGACAAAGACGTGAGGCTTGATTCACAAGTCATTCCTAAGAGAGAAAGTTTCAAGTACCTTGTATAAGGAAATGGGAGATTGAAGAGGATGTCACACTCCGTATTGGTGCGGGATGGCTGAAGTAGATGCTAGTTTTTGGTGTTTTGTCTGATAAGTATGTGCCACCAAAACTAAAAAACATAAGTTCTATAGAGAGATTGTCAGACTGATAGTGCTGTATGGGGTGGAGGTTTGGACGGTCAAGACATCCCATGTGCAGAAGATGAAGGTGGCAGAGATGAGGATGTTGATGTGGATGTGTGGTCATACCAGGTTCGATAAAATTAGAAATGAAGTTATTCGGGACAAGGTGGGTGTGGCTCTTATGGAGGAAAAAGATATGGGAGGCGGACCTAGATGGTTCGAGCATATGAAAAGGAGAGGCACTGATGCTCCAGTGAGGAGGTGTGAGAGGCTGGCATGGGAGGGCCAACAGAGAGCTAGAGGCAGGCCGAAGAAGTATTGGGGAGAGGTGATTAGACAAGATATGGCATTCTCCATCTCACTGAGGACATGACCATGGATAGGAAGGTGTGGAGGTTGAGAAATAAGTTAAAAGGTTAGGTGGTCGAGTGTTGTCCTTTCTTGTAGCAGTAGCTTTGATACACAATATGTAGCTCCGAGTTTTTATCCATACCCGTAGTATCTGTTACTACTTGCTATTGTCTTGTGTTTCAATTTTCTGATTGCATTACCTTTTACTAGTTTTGTATTTTTTGATTTGGTTGTCTGATCGGTTTGCTTGTTATTTCTCCTTCCCTCTCCCCTTCCTGAGTCGAGGGTCTTCCGGAAATAGCCTCCCTGCCTTTTTAAAGGCAGGGGTAAGTTCTGTATACACTCTACCCTCCCCATACCCCACTTGTGGGACTACACTGGGTATGTTGTTGTTGTTGTCGATATAGTTCCTTAAGCTTGAATTGAGATGCGATTCATGGTTTTGATGTTATTATGTGTGATTTGAGGCCTCGAGTAGGCTTTTGTTATGTTTTGGAACTTATTAGTACTTTCGGACGGGGTCCGAAGGGTTCGGGTGTGTTTCTGGGTGGTTTCGGACCATTTCTCCCTTGTCTTTGATTGCTGGTTTTTCTCTGATTTGCTAGTGCTGTGTGCCTTCTTCACGATTGCGTGAGAGAGACCACGATTGCAATGTGTATGTTGGAGCTGGGTGGTCTTTCCTCTTTGTGTTTGTTTCTGGAGGGTCCCGTTCGAGGAGGTTGAGTGTCGTTGGCATCGCGTTCGTAGAGGGTGGTCACATTCGCATTTTAGAGTGGGAGTTGGATAATTTTCCGTCGCGTTCGCATAGTCCTAGACGCGTTTCATGTAGGGCTTGGCATCTGTGATCATCGCGTTCCCATGGTCACTACCGTAAACTCCGAGAGCATTTTAGTGGCAGTGTAATTTTGTGCATCACAATCGCGAGGGTACAACCGCGATCACGTAGGGTACTACTGGGCAGTGCATATAAATTATTATTTTCAGATTTGGAACTCATTTTACCATATTTTTAGATTGGGAGCTCGGATTGGGGCAATGTTTGAGGCGATTTTCACCACTTGGATTGGGGTAAGTGTTCTTGACTCTGTTTTGATTATTACTGATGATTCTATCTTGATTTTGGCATTTGATTGGTGAATCTAAAAGAGAAATTGGAGGGTGGG
>MCJB01040040.1:150960-170950 GCA_002018475.1 Nicotiana obtusifolia | reverse complement strand
TTGGCAAAACTTTTCGAAAGTGAATAATTGGATTTGGAACATTGATTTGGAGTTAGATTTGGGTGAAACTTGTATGGTTGGACTCGTATTCGAATGGGTTATCAGAATTTATGGGTTTTGTCGGGTTCTGAGCTGCGAACCCATGTTGATATTTTTGTTTGCTTTGAGTATTTGATTAAAGATTTTACCTTTACCGTTTGGGCTTGATTCTAATGGCATTAGTTGATTTTTTGGGTTACTCTTGGCTAGATTTGAGCCGTTCAGAGGTCGATTCGTGCGGGAGGGAATTTTTATTTGAGGTATGTAGCTTACTTAAACTTGGTTGAGGCACTAGTTTCTTGGGTTGTTAGTGATAGCTACATACTATAGGTGGCACACATATGATGGGTTGAGCCCATTTGCTCGGGGTAGTGCTTAGGCTACAATGTGCCTTGAATTGATTGCTAAGCCTCATGATATTATGTTTCTTATGTTTGTACTTGTGAGATAATTGGATCATGTTAGAGGTTATATATATGTAAATTCCCTGATTGAACATGAAAATTGCTATTTTTGTGATGAAATTGCCTAATTTGAGCTATGGCAGTACACATTTTGCATAGGAATACACCTTAGCATGTCACTTATATCAGCCCATGAGTTTTTAATTTGATATCATTGTTCTTGTACATGTCTTGTTGTATATATGCTTTATGTGTGATATTGACTGGACTGATAGCACGTGAGTGGTCCATGCAGATCCTAGTTATTATGGACACGTAAGTTGTCCGTGTGGTTGTTAATATTGGCACGTGAGTTGTTCATAAGGTTGCTATTATTTGGCACGTGAGTTTTCATCGAGTGTGTGGATAAGGATCCATCGCCCTAGGGTCACCCTCTCATGTTTCTCTCTTGATGGTGCACATGCAGGTTGTGTGAATTCGACGGGTTTCTAGTTGATGTGAATTTTGGTAAAGTTGATCATTGGTTGGACTTTGCATCTCTTCTCTATTTGCATATTCCTTGGGTCTATACATTATTTTAGTGCATCTCTTCTCTATTTGCTGGCTCCAGAATGTATACATGTCATCTTCTCTATATGCTACCTTACTTGATGTCTTGGACCAAAATCCGTCTTGTCGTGATGGCACCTAACAAGACCTGCTTGGTAAGCCAAATACAGTCAACAAAATTCTACTAGAATTAATATGAAGCCAATAAGTGAAATAACTGAAATTTATACAACTCCCCAAGGACTAATAGTACAAGTCATGAGCGACTACGATTTAGATTTGAAAAAATCGATATGATGAACAAATACAATATCTGTTTGAATTATGCATAAAGAGAACTTAAATCTAAAACTACCTAGGATAAATTATAGTCATGCCCACGGGGACATCTTCAATGCCAACTCCCGCCATGCACAACAGCACAACTCCAAGATCTGCACGCAAGGTGCAGAAGTGTAGTATGAGTACAACCGACCCCATGTACCCAGTAAGTATCTTGACTAACCTTGATGAAGTAGTGACGAGGCTGTTGAGTTAAAAGATACTCATTGATGTAACATGTGCAGTAGAATAGCAATAGAAAAAATATTAAAACATAATAAAGAAGTGTACAAGAACAAATATGCGAAGCAGCAAATGATTACTATAAGAAATTACGGTCAATATTTCTCAATATCACAACCAATACTTTCCTCACAATGATGACCATCAAGCCACAGTAGTAAATCCAGAACTTTCATAGTGTGAGAAATGAACTCAAGATATTAAATCAAATGGCACGGCAACATCTTTTGTGCATTTATCTCATCCTCACCAACTATATGAATATATGTCAAAAAATTGGCATGGCAACACACTTCGTGCATTAATCTCCTCCTTACTGCGCATATGTATAACGGTACCAACCAGGTGAATTAAATGCCAATAATAGTAACGATAAAGTGGGAAATATACATGTAGTAATAACGAAAAAGGTAACAGACTAGGTAGGAGGCATAGAAGTAATGATAGCAATTAAGATAGAAGAAAATAAATTTCACTAACTAAAATGGTAGGAGGCTTAGATGTAGATATAACAAATAAGAGGAAAAAAATGATCTTTATAAGCTAAACAAATAGAAGGAATGAATAACTAACATGGCAGAAGACTTATACGAAAGTGCAACAAATGAGAAACGGAATAGATGACAAACAAGAATGAAAGCATGATATTTATAAGTTAAACAAATGAAAGGCATGGATAATACAATCAGAATTGAGATAGAGGACAAAGACAGAACAATTACGACAAGTTACATAGAAAACATAGGTGTAACGGTAACATCTCAAGATAAAGGCATGGATGTATACACAAGGAAAAGATATGACAATATAATGCATGGCTCTCATCCTCGCCTGCACGAAAATACCATTTGTGCCATGAACACATGATAATATAAAACAATGGCACGACATCTCCCTTCATGGTTTTACTCTCATCCTCACATGATAATGTAAATGAAATGGCACGACATCACCCTTCATGCTTTACTCTCCTCCTCATACGATAATATATCTGAAACGACACGACATCACCCTTCGTGCTTTACATTTTTCCTCACATGATAATGTATATGAAATGGCATGACATCACCCTTCGTGCTTTACACTCTTCCTTACCATTCACATGTATATCAATAACAAGCAAGGTAGGAAGCATGAATAACATCAAGGAGAGTGATTAAGCGAATATTCTAAATGTACATCGATCACAGCTTTCAAGCTAATAACAATTCAATAAAACTCAAGAACCTTATTGTTCAAGTATCTCAACAAATCTCAAAAATAATCTTCAACTCAAGTCTAAAATCCAATATCTCAAGAATAACAGTCGTAGCGATGTATTCGTGATTAAGTTTAGTGACGACCGAATTTAGCACGTCAATAGTTTCAAAAAGAGTCCATCAAATTTTAATGATATTATAATAAGCTAAATTGTTGTTTCTAGCATTTAACTTCATATTCACATTAATCTAGAAGTCAAGTAAAACATGAAATAAGAAGGTCACATAGTCCAACAACGCACATATAAACATATAATCAACCCCCAAGCATGATTAACCTTGGCACATGCATATACGCTCGTCACCTCATATATGCATCACCCCCTCATGTAGCAAACAATATCAATTAGTAGGAAAAATTTCTCCAATAAAGTTAGGCAAGACACTAACCTCAAACAAGCCAAATCGATACACTAGAAGCGCCATCTCGCTCAAATCGAGCTCCAAACGGCTCGAAACTAACCAAAAGCAACTCAAAATCATCAAAGAATGTTATAGGAAGCAAATCCAAACGATAAAGGTCAACTCTTTAATAAAATATTCAAAGTCAACCAAAAAGTCAAACCCGGACCCGCACCTCAAAACCCGACAAAACTCACAAATTCCGACAACCCATTCAATTATGAGTCCAACCATACTAATTTTACTAAATTCTAACTCTGAATCGATGTTCAAAACTCAAAATTTCACTTTAGGGAAGTTTATACAAAAAACCCCCAAATTCTAATTCAAAATCATCAATCAAATATTAAAATCGAAGATAGAATCATGAAATATAATCAAATCCGAGTAGAAAATACTTACCCCAATCCATGTGGTGAAAATCCTCTCCAAAATCACCAAAATCCGAGCTCCTAACTCAAAATGTGATAAAATAACTCAACGGTCCGAAATATCGTACTTATAGGTCTGCTCCAAGTATACTCTTCGTGATCGGGAGACCATCTTCACGATACGAAGAACAAAACTGCTCAGCCTCGATGAATCTCTACGAGAATGTGGCCCCAGGCACGCGATCACGAAGAACATTTGCACAAACCAATGGGAACGCGGACGCTCCAGTGCGAACGCGATGAAGAAATCATGAAGACCTGCCCAGCCCAGTTCTACATTACATGAATACGTAGCCTCTTTCATGAACGCGATGCTCAAGCTCCATCAAAATACGTGAACGTGTTCCCTGATTCGCGATTGCGATGCTCTGCAGCCACACCAACAATGCAATAACCATCCGAAATGATCTGAACCACGTCCGAAACTCACCCGAGCCCCTTGAGACCCCTTCTTAAAAAACCAACAAGTCCCAAAACATAATACGGACCTACTTGATGCCTTAAATAACACATAACAACATCAAAACCACGAATCGCATCTCAAATCCAACTTAATGAACTTTCAACTTCCATAACTCGTGCCGAACCATATCAAATCAACTCAGAATGACCTCATATTTTGCACACAAGTTACAAATGACATAAAGAACCTATACCAACTCCCCGAACAACAATTCAAATATGATATAATCAAAGTCAACTCTCGGTAAAACTTATGAACATTTGTAAACCTTCAAATTTCCAACTTCCGCTAAATAGTGCCGAAATCTTTTAGAAATATCCAAATGCAAATTTGGGCATAGTCCCTAGTCCAAACCATTTGGACCTGATGGAATCATTAAAAATCCGATCCGAGGTCAAATAAACAAAAGTCAAACTTTATCAACTCTTCTAAATTAAAGCTTCTAAGTTGAGAATGATTCTTCCAAATCAATTTCGAGGCACCTGAAAACCAAAACCGATGATACATGCAAGTCATAATACACCATATGAAGCTACTCATGATCTCAAGCTACCGAACTGAATGCAGTTGCTCGAAACGCCCGGTCGGTTCGTTACACTTGATGAGATAAGACGCGGTACATATCTTTTCTATATGTGAATTTGACTTATTTAATCATGCATGTCTTCTATATATGGATTGTTAATGGATTAATTGATGTTTCATGCACATATTCTCTATATAAAACTGATGGAGGATTATATGGTATTTCACACATATCTTCTCTATTTAGAAGTTTGATGATTTAATTCAGGACTTAGCACGTCATCTCTTTGTGCACCGATGTGGTTTTATCTGTGTTGTGTGATTAGATGGCACCATTGACATGTACTCTTGAAATCCAGGGATTGGACAGGTTATTAGCGAGTATCATTGATAATTTCCATTATTACCTCACCGAGGTTAGCTATGACACTTGATGAGTACATGGGTCGGTTGTACTCATACTACACTTTTGCACCTTGCGTGCAGATCTTGGAGCTGAGCTATTGTGGATGACGGAAGCTGGAATTGGTGTACCTACTTTCTAGATATATCTATCACTTGTCCTTGGTAGTTTTGGATTCGTACTCTGTTTTTATATATTTCAAATAAAAATTGTATTTATTTTCATACCACCTTAATAAATTTAAATCTTAGTGGTTCATGAATTGTACTACTAATCCTTGGGATATTGTATGGAAACTTAGCTATTTCAGTTATTGATTACTTATGATCTTTCTAAGAATTGTGTAACTATTGTTTGTCTTACCTAGCAGGTTGGGTTGGGTACCATCACGACTAGATAGAAGTTGGGTCGTGACAAACTAGTATCAAAGCTTTATATTTGTAGGTTCTATGAGTCATGAGTAAGTTTCTAGAAGAGTTTTGCAGATCGGTATGATTACGTCATACTTATCTTTGAGAGGCTACATGGCATCTAGGAAACTTCCCATATTTATATCTCTATCGTATGGCTTTATTTCAGCTTGAAGCTTACATTTCTGATTTCTTTCTATCCTTACATATGTGATATTCAGCACTTGGTATCAATTGTGCATTGACCACTTGTGATGTCATGGATGAGGTGCAAGATGTGTTCTCTTTGTCTTGGAGATAGGCCAGTCTGGAGGACTTGAGGTCAAGTTTAGAGTGCATCTTGGGCTTGATGGTTTCAGTTGTGTGAGTATGTGCTTTTGGACTTATATCCGTAGGAGTGAGATTGATGGCTCAGTGAATTGTTGGATAGCTACATGATGAGTATTATGGGATTGCGGAACGTGCTTAGATGGTTTGGATGTGACGAGAAGAATTTTCCTAGGGATGCAAAAGGACTATGGATGCTTGATTACTGTCTTGATGTATTGTATAGTCTCGAGTTATAAGTGTGTTGTGGAAACTTTCATTTGTTCATTTGTGGAATGAAGTATATTCTTATTCCATGTTGACTAGTTTATACTCGGGAAGATTGAGCGATTGCATAGTGGTTGTGAAGATGATATGGTCATCAAGAGATGCCGGTTTAAGGCTGAGCAGGTGGGTTATCTGCCACGGGGTGGTTTACAAAATTTTGATCCTTGTGATGTTTTTGTGGAGAGTTTCTTTCTAATAGTGGGTTTTATGTGCTGCAATTTGAGTTTGGATCACTTGAGGAAGCTCGCAGGACTATCAAGAGGATGAATATGTGCTTAGCGGATGATTTTAGGTATTTTATGACTAGTGCTACAAGAGATCATAAAGGATTTAGTTGAATTACAGTGCGAGATCATGGAAGTTATAAAGGAAGAAGGATGTGGTTATTATATGATGTGTACTATGGCTTCGAGCCAAGTGGTAGAGTTTGCTACCGACGACTAGATTGCATGGTTATGTGTTATACTGGTTGGACCGAGGCATACTTGCGAACTAGTTATAGTTTGAAGAGGTCGATTTTGAGAATGACTTGAGTAAGAAAATTGCTAGATGCATGATGTACTATATTTTATGGGTATATGGAAATCTTGGAATGATTTGGGTTTGTTATTTATGGTGGATGTTGTGTGCAAGGAGAAGGTATCCACATTATTTCTTAAAGGTGGAGTTACTTCTTTGGGGGTGTGTGCTAATGGAGCAAAAGTCGTTTGGTTCGTTTTGTCCGTGCATTGGAAATTAGAGCAAAGTGGATGACTCTTGAGAAGGTTCAAATGAGTTCCGTATTCAAATATGGTATTTTTGGGATTCCCCGGATTTGTATGTGGCTAAGATTTGAGATTTGCATTGGATGGTGCAAAGACTTGCGGTAGCTCTATATCATTAGTGATTCTATATTTCAGTATCAAAGAACTTAGATAAACAACTTCAAATTCACAGGAGGTCTCTTAGAGTGTGTATCTCGGTTGCGGTACTATTGGGTGCTTAAGAAGGAATACACTGGCTTATGGACCTTAAGATGACGTGGTTTCATGCTAGGATTATTTAGGGTGAGCTTTAGGTTAAGGATCATAGTGTTACTGGCAAGGAGAAGTGTTAACTTAAAGGCAAGTCAAGAGGAACTCGAAACAATAGGTCAACTTGGTAATTGTTTGGATCAACATAGTAATAAAGATGTTTGGTTCCTCTAGTGTGGTGAGACTCTACAGGTGTTTTGTTGCAATACTCTTGGTTTGGGCGATTTGCATTACTTGGTTGAGTTAGAGGGATTCAGTTCTAATGGCTTGGTTATGTGCAAATGGGTTTCGAAAAGTTCTCGATGGTGTCCACCATGGCTTGAGACAGATGTCTTTTACATGTGTGAAGAGTATGTTACGTGTTGTGATTTTTCTCTTAAATGGGGTCAAGTGGAAGGTTTCTGGATGATGGAGTGTGTATCCTGCTTGTGATTCAGAGATGATGATGGGATTCTCGTCTTTTCATATGATAACATGATTGATATGGTGCGACATATGGGATAGAGGTCTGCATGTACAAGGTTGCGGGTTCGTTTCAAAGGGAAGGTCATGAGTTCTAGACATACTGGATGGTTTTAGATGTTTAGAAGAATGTCGGCACTATCTGGTATCACCTGAGAAGGGTGCACATTTTAGAAGGCTCACTTTATTTTCACTTGCGGATGCTTGACTGGTATTGCGAGAATCGTCTAGTTGTTTACTGCTGATGTTCAAATTTTTCTATGTGTTGCGAAAGGTTCATGGGAGTGTTTCTCATGAGATGATTGTGTATGAGGGATGTGTCAGTCATTTGAGTGGTGTAGTTGGGATCAGATGTAGAGATTCTTGTATTATTAGGATTTGTAGACTGGGAGTTCTCAAAGGAGGACTATTCATTGGTTGTGGACTATGAAGACAGGGCCAGAGTAAGACAACAGATGGTATATGTGATGGATAGGTTACTGTGGATTTTTGGAAGGTTATTTACCTATTCGGGAGGATCGAAATTGATATAGGGGCTCATTGGTGGCTTAATGAGAATGTGTATTCTACATCAGATCAGGTTTGTTACTCCACACAACTAGTGTTAAGGGGTGTGTCATCAGCTAGAGTTGATCTTATTCATGTCCCGATAGGTTCCATGTGTTGTTATCCTATGCGACGATGGGTTATGAGATTGTTTACTATTTGCAGACTTGATGCAGTTCTGGTTGGGCCTTGTGGCAAAACTCGAGTGAGATGGTTCATGGGTGTTGAATGGTTGATTGCACCTTGGTTATGGTCTTCTTGTCTGTGGTATATTGTGCTATTCGTTTCTCCATCGTTATGGTCATGTGCTTCACGTGATTGTTATTGATGTACACGTGTCTTTGAGTATGAGAACTTGGAGAATGGGTAATCCTTGTGGACCAGTATGTTTTGATTGAGTTATGCACCGTAACAGAGTTATGTTTGGATATGATCCTTTGTGCTTATTTTGTGTGTCTTGTTTCTCCTTTGTGAGATGGCTTCGTAGCATTGCGCTTTGTTGTTGTATCTGTTGAGCTTGCAGGACGGTTCTTTCCTTTGGTTCTCCTTCCATCATTGGTCATATTTTGTTGCTTGTTTGTTGCACAGATTGCATCATATGTAGCTCTATGTGTTATTGCTATAGTTTTTCAGTAGAGTAGCTTGCACCGAGTAAAATTAGATTTTTGGTCCTGGAATTTGTGCCATTAGATTTGATTGAGGTATGTTTGGAAGAATGATGTAATTACTAAGCTTAGATTTTGGCTATGGTTCTTATCGGGAGAGAACGCTCACCAACTTGTTGATATGATAGGTGCTTATGAGTTCGATGTGTTTCTTTCATCCTTGACAGTATATGAAGATCTAGTACGAGGTTTTATTTTGATATGAGGTATGTCGCGGTTACTAGGATTATTAATGAGCAGCTATTATGGTCGGAAGCTATTGTTATGGGTATCTGGGTTATATGGTATATCATGTGATCATATTTTGGAATATAGTTATAGCGTGATACATCTTGTTCAAATTTATACAATGTATAGACGCGAGAATCAAGTATTATAATAAACCCCGGACGTTGGAGATCGGGTTCTAAGGTGTATGGACTAAGGTTGAAGAAAGAACCTTCAATTAGGTTGTGTTAACTGACTCATATGGAAAGAGGTGACATAGGATCACCCATGGGTATGTATATGGTGAGTTTATACAGTGATTTGATGGCTTTGTAATGACTCTTGGCACATTCGAGGACGAACGTATGTTTAAGTGGGAGAGAATGTAATGACCCGATCATTTTGAAAATTTACATTCCGTTTGGTGGTTTGAGGTCTTGAGTAACTTCGTATGATGTATTATGACTTGCCTGTATGGTCCTTTTTAGTTTTCAAGTGGTTTGGAGTTAATTTGGAAGAATGATTCTCAATTTAGAAGCTTTAAGTTGAAAAAGTTAACCAAGTTTGACTTTTGCATATTTGACCTCATATTGGAGTTTTGATGGTTCCCATAGGTTTGTATGGTAATTTTAGACTTAGGCGTATGCTTGAATTCTTATTTGGATGTTTTTAGAAGGTTTTGGCTCTATTTAGCGAAAGTAAGCAATTTGAAGGTTTGGAAAGTTCATAGGTTTAACTGAGAGTTGACTTTGATGTTATCGGATTCAGATTGTTGTTATGAGAGGTTGAATAGGTTTTTTATGTCATTTCGAATTTGTGTGCAAAATTTGAGGTGA
Source organism: Nicotiana obtusifolia (assembly GCA_002018475.1). Classification (NCBI taxonomy): domain Eukaryota; kingdom Viridiplantae; phylum Streptophyta; class Magnoliopsida; order Solanales; family Solanaceae; genus Nicotiana; species Nicotiana obtusifolia. The sequence continues at coordinate 161,178 of MCJB01040040.1, read as the reverse complement.
TTCCAAGTTGTTTAGACATGATCGGCGTAAGTTTGGAATTTGGAAATTTGTAATAGTTCATTAAGCATGAATTTAGGTGTGATTCGTAGTTTTACTATTATTATGTGTACTTGAAGCCTTGAGTAGGTCCATGTTATGTTTGGGACTTATTAGTATGCTAGGATAGGGTCCCGAGGGGCTCTGGTGTGTTTCTGTTGTCTCGAACCATTTCTCCCTTGTCATTGATTGCTGGTTTTTCTTTGATTTGCTGGTGATGTGTGCCTTCTTTGCAATCGCGTGAGAGAGGCCACGATCACAATGTGTATGTTGGATCTGGGTGGTTTTTCCTCTTTGCATTAGCGACTAGAGGGTCTCCTTTCGCAGAGGTTTGTCGCGTTCGCAGTTCAGAGTGGGAGCTGGTGGATTTGCCTTCTCGTTTGCATGGTCCATGATGCGTTCGTGGAGGATTTGGCATCTGTGATCATCGTGTTCGCCTAGTCTGTGTCATGAATGCAGATAGCATTTTTGAGGAAGTGTAATTTTGTGCATCGCGATCGCGTAGGGTATTGCTGGGCAGTGCATATAAATTATTATTTTCGGACTTGGAACTCATTTTACCATATTTTGAGATTGGGAGCTCGTATTGCGGCGCTTTTTGAGGAAATTTTCACCACTTGGATTGGGTTAAGTGTTCTTGACTCGATTTTGATTATTATTGGGGGTTTTGGCAAAACTTTTTGAAAGTGAATAATTAGGTTTGGAACATTGATTTGGAGTCAGATTTGGGTGAAACTTGTATGGTTGGACTCGTATGCGAATGGTCTATCAGAATTTGTGGGTTTTGTCGGGTTCCGAGGTGCGGGCCCATGTTGACATTTTGGTTGACTTTGAGTATTTGGTTAAAGATTCGACCTTTATCGTTCAGGCTTGATTCTAATGGCATTATTTGATGTCTTTGAGTTACTCTTGGCTAGATTTAAGCCGTTTAGAGGTCAATTCGGGGGGGAATGCATTTTTAGAGTATTGATTTGGCTTGTTGAGGTATGTGTCTTACCTAAACTTGAGTTATTAGTGTTAGCTACGTGCTATGAGTGGCGCACATGTGCAAGGTTGAGCCCATGTGCGTGCACCAGGGTATTTTCCATGCTCGGGTAGTACTTAGGCTACAATATGCCTTGAATTGGTTGCTAAGCCTCATGCTATTATATTTCTTATGTTTGTACCCTTTTGTGAGCTAATTCGATCATACTAGAGGTTACATATAGGTAAATTCCCTTATTAAACAAGTTAACTGTTATTTTTGTGATGAAATTGCCTAATTTGAGCTATGGTAGGACACTTCGCATAGGCATACACCTTATCATGTTAATTATATCAGTCCATGAGTTTGTAATTTGATATCCATTATTCTTGTACATGTATTGTTGTATATATGTTTTTTGTATGAGATGGACTGGAGTGATATCACGTGAGTGGTCAGTGCTGATCCTAGTTATTATGGGCACGTGAGTTGTCAATGCGGTTGTTACTATTGGCACGTAAGTTGTCCGTACGGTTGTATTTTTGGCATGTGAGTACTCCACGAAATGTGTGGATAAGGATCCATCCCCCTAGGGTCACCCTCTCATATTTCTCTCTTGATGGTGTCCAAATAAGGTTGTGAGAAACCAACGAGTTTCTGATTGATGTGGATTTAGGTAAAGTTAATCATTGGTTAGACTTTGCATCTCTTCTCTATTTGGAAATTCCTTGGGTGTATACATGATTTTATTGGATTTCTTCTCTATTTATTAGCTCCGGAGTGTATACATGTCCTTATGCATATCTTGTCTATATGCTATCTTACTTGATGAGATGAGACACAGTTCATATCTTCTCAATATATGAATCTGACTTGTTGAATCATGCATATCTTCTCTATATGCATTGTTGAAGGATTAATTGATGTTTCATGCACATCTTCTCTATATGCAATTGATGAAGGATTATATGGTATTTCACGTTTATCTTCTCTATATTGAAGTTTGATAATTTAATGATATTGGGCGCATATCTTCACTATATGCTGGATTGTTAATTGATTCAAGACTTAGCACATTATCTCTTTGTGCACTGATATGGTTTTATTATTGTTGTGTGATTAGATGGTACCATGGCTGTGTACTTGTGAAATTAAGGGATTGGACACGTTATTAGCGAGTGTCATTGATATTCTTACCAATATTACCTCGCCGAGGTTAGTAGCTATGATACTTGCTGAGTACATGGGGTCGATTGTATTCTTACTACACTTCTGCGCCTTGCATGCAGATCTTGGAGCTGAGCTACTGGGGGTGAAGGAAGATGGCATTGAAGATGTACCTACTTTCCAGATATAGCTTCCACTTGTCCTCAATAGTTTTTGATTCGTATCCGTTTTTTGTATATTTCAAACATATGTTGTATTAGTTTTCATACTAGCTTTGTAAATCCAACTCTTAGTGGCTCATGACTTGTACTACCAATCCTTGGGATACTGTATGGAAACTCAGCTATTTCATTTATTGATTACTTATGATCTTTCTAAGAATTGTGTAACTATGCTTACCTAGCGGGTTGAGTTAGGTGCCATCATGACTAGGTAGAATTTGGGTCGTGGCACGTTAGTATCAGAGCTCTAGGTTTGTTGGTTCTATGAGTCATGAGCAAGTGTTTAGTAGAGTCTTGTAGATTGGTATGATTATGTTCACACTCATCTTCGAGAAGCTACATGGAATCTAGGAAGTTTCCCATATTTCTTTCTTTATCGTTTGACTTTATTTCAACTTGAAGCTTACAATTTTGATTTATTTCTGTCCTTCCATATGTGATGTTGAGCACTCGCCATCAGCTGTGCATCGATGACTTGTGATGTCATGGATGAGGTGCGAGATGTGTTCTTTGTATTTTGTAGATAGGCTAGTCTGGAAGACTTGAGGCCAGGTTTAGATTGCAGCTTGGGCTTGGTGGTTTCAGTTGTGTGAGTATGTGCTTTTAGACTTATATGTCTGGTATAGTCTCTAGGAGTGAGATAGATGGCTCAGTTAGTGGTTGGATAGCTACAAGATGAGTATGATGCGACTAAGGAATGTGCTTAGATGGTTTGGATGTGATGAGAAGAACTTTTCTTAGGACGTGAAAGAACTATGAATGCTTGATTTATGTCTTGATGTGTTGTACTGTCTCGAGTTATGAGTATTTTGAGGGAACTTTCAATTGTTCATTAGTGGAATGAAGTATATTCTTATGTCGTGTCGACAAGTTTATACTTGGGAAGATTAAGTGATTGCATAGTGGTTGTAACCATAATAGGGTCATCGAGAGATGCAGTTTGAGGCTAAGCAGGTGGTTATCTCCTACGGGGTAGTCTATGGATGTGTGATCCTTGTGATGTTTCTGTGGAGAGTTTCTTTCTACTAGTGAGTTGTTTGTGCTGCAATTTGAGTTTGGATAGCTTGAGGAAGCTCGCAGGACTATCACGAGGATAAATATGCGCTTAGCAAATGATTTGAGGTATTGTATAACTTGTGTACATGAGATTATGAAGGATGTAGTTGAATCACAGTGCGAGATCATGGAAGTTATAAAGCAATAAGGATGTGGTTATTGGATGATGTGTACTATGGCTTGGAGCCAAGTGGGGGAGTCTGCTATCGACGATCAGATTGTATGGTCATGTCTTATACTGGTTGGACTAAGGCATACTTGGGGATAGGTTATGGTTTAAAGAGGTTAATGTTGAGGATGACTCGAGTAAGGAAATTGCCTGATGCATGATGTACTATACTTTATGGGTATATAGAAATCTTGAAATGATTCTGGTTTGTTATTCGTGGTGGATGTTGTATGCAAGAAGAAGGGGTTCACATAGTTTCTTAAAGGTGGGGTTACTTCTTTAGGTGTGTGCGCACTAGTAGAGCACAAGTCGTTCGGCTCGTTTTGGCGATGCATTGGAAATTAGAGTAGAGTCGACAACTCTCGAGAAGGTTTTAATGAGTTACCGATTCATATGTGGTGTTTGAGGGATTCCCCAGATTTGTATATGGCTAAGACCTAAGATTTGCATTGGATGGTTCTAAGACTTGTTGTAGTTCTATATCATTAGTGATTCTACATTTCAATATCAAAGAGGTTAGATAAACATCTTCAAACTCACAAAGGTCTTTTTAGGGTGGGTATCTCGGTTGCAGTACTATTGGGCGCTTAAGAAGGAAAAAAATGGCATGTGGACCTTAAGACGACATGGTTTCTAGGATCTCTTGGGGTGAGCTTTGATTAAGGTTCATAGTGTACTGGCAAGGAGAAGTGTAAACTTGAAGGCAAGTTGAGAGGAACTCGAAGAAATAGGTCAGCTTGGTAGTAGTTTGGATCATCATAGTAAAAGTGATCAGTTCCTTTGGTGTGGTAAGACTATATAGGTGTTTTTTGGCAATACTCATGGGTTGGGCGATCTGCGTTACTTGGTTGAGTAAGAGGGATTCAGTTCTGATGGCTTGGTTATGTACAAATGGGTTTCGCAGAGTTCTCGATAGTGTCGACCATGACTTGAGATGGATGTCTTCTACAAATATGAAAAAGTATGTTATGTGTTGTGATTTTTCTACTAGATAGGGGTCAAGCAGAAGGTTTTTGGCTGATGAAGTGTGTATCCTGCTTGTGATTCATAGATGATAATGGTATTCTCGTGTTTTCATATGATGGCTTGATAGATGCGGTGCGATGTGTGGGATTGAAGTTTGCATGTACAAGGTTGCGGTTCCGGATGGAAGGGAAGGTCATGAGTTCTAGACAGCAGAGATGGTTTCAAATGTTTAGAAAAATGTCGGCACTATTTGGTATCACTTGAGAAGGGTGCGCATTTTGGAAGGCGCACGGTGTTTTGACTTATGCTTGACTTGTATTACGAGAATCGCCTGGTTGTTGACTGTTGATGTTACATGGCACGAAAGATTCATGGGAGTGTTTCTCATGAGATGATTGTGTATGGGGATGTGTCAGTCATTTAAGTGGTGGAGTTGGCATCGAATATGGAGATTCTTGTATTCTTAGGATTTGGAGACTGGGAGTTCTCAAAGACGAACTACTCCTTGGTTGTGGAATAAGGCCAGAGTTGGACAACTGATTGTATGCATTATGGATATGTTACTATTGATTTTTGGAAGGTTATTTACCTATCTCGGGAGGATCGGAATTGATATATGGACCCATTAGGAGGTCTAATGAGAATATGTATTCTACATCTCATCAGGTTTGTTACTCCGCACAACTAGTGTTGAGGGGTGTGCCATCGGCTGGAGCTGATCTTGTTCATGTCCTGATAGGTTCCATGTGTTACTCTCCTATGCTACGACGGGTTGTGAGACTGTTTACTATTTACACACTTGATGCTGTTCTATTTGGGCCTTGTGGTGAAACTCGAGCGAGATGGCTCTTGGGGTATTGAATGGTGGATTGCGCCTTGGTTATGGTCTTCTTGTCTATGGTATATTGTGTTATCCATTTCTCCATGGCTATGGATTGCACTTCACGTGCTTTCTGTTGATATACGCATGTATGATGAGTGTACGAATTCGGGCAATCGGTAATCCATGTGGACTGGCATATTTGGATCGGGTTACGCACCGCAGCGGAGTTATGTTGGGATATGATCCTTTGTTCTAATTTCGTGTGTCTTATTTCTCCTTTGTGAGATGGGTTCGTAGCATTGCGCTTTGTGGTGGTATCTATTGATATTGTGGGACGATTCTTTCATTTGGTTCTCCTTCCATCATTGGTCACATTCGAGTTGTTGCTTGTTTGGTGCACAGATTGCATCATATGTAGCTCTAGGAGTCATCGGTGTGGTCTGTCAATCGAGTAGCTTGCACTGGGTAAAATGAGAATTTTGGACATGGAATTTGTGCCATTAGATTTGGTTGTGGTATGTTTGGAAGAATGATGTCATTAGTTAGCTTAGATTTTGGCTATGGTACTTATCGGGAAAAAGCGCTTCACAACTTATCTATCTGAAGGGTGGTTATGAGTTCTACATGTTTCTTTCATCTAAGGCCACAAGATAAACTTTCAAAATTTTTCGATTAATTTACTCAAAGCAAAAAGTGAAATATTGAGGACTAAGAATGATAAAGCAAAATTACTAAAAACAAATGACGAAGCAACCATAAAGAACAAGTGGAAAGCCCAAATCTGGCCTTTAGAAAATGTTATACTGCCCATTGAATTCCCAAGGGAAAGAAGCCATCAGTGTTAAACTCATAGCATTCACACTTCAGATTAAGGTGCACGTGCACCCATCCTGTATGGAGCCTTAAGCTAAATCCAAGTATTCAGTTTTAGTCCTGGTCAACTTGAAACCTTTAGACTCCACGGCCTACCTCCAACGATCCAACCTATCATTAACTTTGCCTCATATCTCGTCAATGAGCACTATGTCATCTATAAATAACATGTCCTATGGCACCTCCCTTAAATGTGTCGCGTCAATACATACATCGCCAAGGCAAATAAGAACGGGCTAAGAGCCATCGTGACTGGGAAGTGACCCGAGTCTCCTCGCACTGTCCTGACCTGGATCCTTACTTCATCATAAATGTCCTTAATTGCGCTAATGTACGTTACTGGAACACCTCTAGCCTCCAACTACTCCATAGAACATCCCTTTGGACTTTGTCATAAGCTTTTCCAAGTCAATAAAAGCCATGTGTAAGTCCATCTTCCTCTATCTATACTGCTCCACCAATATTCTATTAAGATAAATGGATTATGTGGTCTATCGCCCCGACATGAATCCAAATTGGTTCTCGAAAATAGACACCCTCAGTCCGTCACGACCCAAATTCCACCTAGTCGTGATTGCACTTAACCCAACCCGCTAGGTAAGCCAAACAACAGTTACACAATTCTAATGAAGATCATAAACAATCAATAAATGAAATAACTAAACTTTCCAAATAAAATTCCAAGGACTGGTAGTACAAGTCATGAGCCACTAAGATTTCGATTTACAAAACTGGTACGAAAATAAACACAACATTTGTTTGGAATATACATGAACAAACTACGGATCCAAAGCTACCAAGGACAAGTGGTAGCTATATCTGAAAAGCAAGTACATTTTCAATGCCAGCTTCCATCATCCACAACAGCTTAGCTCCAAGCTGCACGCAAGATGCAGAAGTGTAGTATGGGTACAACCGACCCCATGTACTCAGCAAGTATCATAGCTAACCTCAACGAGGTAATAGTGGAAAGATTATTAATTATACTCGCTAATGACATGTTCAATTTCTGAATTTCACAAATACACAGCAATGATTCCATCTAATCATATAACACAGATAAAAACACATCGGTGCACAAAGAGATAATATGCTAAGTCGTGAATCAGTATTAATCCAACATATAGATAAGACAAGCGTGAATTATCATTGAATCATCAAACTTGCACATAGAGAAGATATGTGTAAAGTATCAAATAATCCTTCAACAGTTGCATATAGAGAACATATGCATGAAATAGCAATTAATCCTTCATCAAGTGCATATAGAGAAGGTATGCGTGTTTAAACAAGTCAAGTCACACAAATTCACATAAAGAGAAGATATGTACTATGTCTCATCTCATCATGTAAGGTAGCATATGAGGAATATATGCATAAAGACATGTATACATTCTGAGGCTAGCATATGGAGAAGATATGCAGAAAAATCATGTATGCATCCAAGAAGTTTGAAAATAGAGAAGCGATGCAAAATCGAACCAATGGTCAAATTAATCAAGAGAGAAATATGAGAGGGTGACCCTTGGGGATGGATCCTTATCCATACGCTTCACGGACAAGACACGTGTTGCACGGACAATTCATGTGCCAATACTAACAACCGTACGGACAACTCATGTGCCAATAATAACTACCGCACGGACAACTCACGTGCCAATAATAGCAACTACACGGTCAATTCATGTGGTATCATAACTCAGATCCGCACGGACAACTCACATGCTAGCAGTCCAGTCCATATCACACAGAAAAATATATACAAGTATACATATCATGTAAATGAACAATGGATATTAAATTACATACTCATGGACTGATATAAGTGACATGCTAAGGTGTATGCCTGTGCAAAGTATACTACCATAGCTCAAATTAGGCAATTTCATCACAAAAATAATAGTTATCGTGTTCAATGAAGGAATTAACCTATATGTAACCTCTAATATGATCCAATTAGCTCACAAAGGTGTCACACCCCGACCTTGGGGAGCACGACCGGCGCTCAACCAAGATACCCCAGTAAGGCAAGCCTACTTCATGCTTCCTACCCGACCTTACCCATGACTAATTCGAAGATGAATATCACAGGTTAGACAACGAGAGAGTAACATGTACAACACCAATTTCATTTATTTTAGAAACTCCATTTACAATTCCCAAAATATATTACGCATTCGTAGTTTAAAAGTGGAAACATATGTTCCAAGAACGACATTTCAAGTTTGACTTTCCCAAATTAGAAAATAATTCACATTGTGTCTACGGAGCCTCTAACTGATACAAAAATAGTAATATGATAGTGCTGGTGATAATGTCCCGGCTATACCTCAAAACACTATACATAAGAAATAAAAGACACAAGACCCCGATTTCAAGTGGGGCTCACCAAGTCAGCTGAGAAGAAGGTGTACCGCTATTACTGATCGATGTCGCCTATTATGTAACCACCTGCATCCATTAAAGATGCAGTGTCCCGGGATAAAGGGACGATAGTACATATGGAATAGTACTAATATATAAAGCTATATACCCTCTCAAGGAATAGAGTAATGACATAAAAGGTGAGAGACATGAAATCAATGAGAGCCTCAAATAACATTAAAGAGTCAAGTTAAAAGAAAAGTAAATGTTTGAGTAAATATCAATATTTTAAGCTGGGAGATCTTTAGTACCGATACACCACCGTGCTTACAGCACGGAGTCCGATCCCGATCGGCTAAGCCATCTCACCCTAAAGTATAAGACTCAACATCAAAACACAACACCACCATGTGCGCGACATGGTGTCCGATCTCTGCCCTATCGGCTAAGCCGTCTCACCATAATGCCATGTGGGTCGACATCATCCTTTGCTAGCAATCATCTCATCCCAATTAAGGAGAATAATCTCAACACATAAATCTCTTCCCAATTAAGGGGAATAATTTCAACACATCAACATGGGGATTTACCTCTCAATCACTCCTACACCGGCACGTGTAGTTTCAGGGTTAGGTTATTTCAACCTACCCTTCCTCAATGACTAAATGATACTCCCAAAACATTTATTATATAAAGGAGTTACAACTTATTTCATAAATCTTTCACACTTCCTTTCATTTCATTGGCACTATTGGTCACAAGTGTAATTTTTGTTCTTAGCGCGATGGCCATATTTCACTTTTCATACTTTATTTCATTCATTTCCTTTCAAGGATCATATTAAAACATTTAAGGTATTTGAAACATTGAAAAAATTATATCCTCAACTCAGAGACATGTAAGAATTCAAAACACATTGAGGATAAGTATAAAAGAGGAGCATAGCATTATACAATAGGAATATGAATCAATTGTAGGCATTTGGACCAGCTAATTATAGAAGCATGCAGAAATCACGGAAATAGGAACTTGGTCAAACCGTACTCGAAGTTTATGAGAATTTCGAGGAATCCGATTCTACGAAAAGAGTTTAGCCGACATACTTTGGTTGATCTTTCGTTAGAGCACTACAACATTTCAAAACTTCTAGCGACATCAATCTATTAAAGGTATGACAAAGTTGAACCATAATTAGGAAGAGGTTCATGGGTTCAGCTCACTTAGGCATTTTATCAAATGTTAAGTGTGCAAATTTGGCTACAAGGTTCCTATGGTGGATTACTTCTCCCTACAACCAATCCCCACTCTAATAGCTCATCAATATTAGCTCAAAAACCTCCCACCACCTTTATTGGTACATGTATGCATAAAAATCAATTCCCACACGCAAGAATCACACTTCCCATTACCCATCTTTTGCCCAAATTCGAAATTGAGGACTAAGGTATGGAATCTTACCTCTTAGAAGAAGACTTGCAAGCTTTCTTTGTTGAATTCCCAAGGCTTGAGCAAGGAATTGAAATGGAAATTGTTGGAGTTCCTCCTTCTCTCTCTAGTTTCTCCCCCCCCCCCCCAAAAA